>BQNB010136398.1:0-13700 GCA_026074375.1 Tanacetum coccineum
GTGGCGATATCTACCAGTTTATACAAAACTTTACATCGTTGATATATAATACGTATCAATGAATAATCGATCCTTCAAATAATACCATCGGTTTAAGATTTAACGAACCGACTATCTTCAAACTTTCTTCCTCTTTTTTGGTGTAATTTTCTAATTTTTTTCTTTTTTTTAACAATACTACACTAAGAATCTCGGTGTAATTTCACCATCTTCACGATCATAATAGATCTGGATAATTTCTTCCATAATTCTTCGTTCTTCGGATGTACCAATAATTGTGATGGTAGTAAAAATACATGAGTGTAACTACTTTTTACATTCCCATTGCAATGTGCAATTTTCCTAACCATACCAGAGATAGAAAATGACACAAGACACAAGAAATACATAGTTTACACTTTAAGCAACTAGCAACTGATAAATGGACTTAATCTAACAGGGTAGGCTAAGGTGTAAAGGTGTAACGAAACAAACAGTTGGTGTTATCCTAAAGGATTGGCTCTACTGGTTTTTCTAGGTGTATCTTACTCTTAAAATGAGAGTAAACAAAGGTTTTTACAAGGGTTAACTAACCGGTGTAGTTAGTTAATAACACAACATATATAGGCTTTTTGGGTGTAATCCTAAAAATTTACGAGATTAAAAATATGTCATTCCATCTATTAAAAATAGTACTTATTCGTTGGGAGTCTGTGTGGCCACGCCAACCTCCTAAAAAGGGAGGGCTTTACCTGGTTTGAGTCTGTGTGGCGGTGGGTTCAAACCCCGTGGATTAGTCAGCCTAAAGAGCGGAAACCATGGTTACCAAAAAAAAAAAAAATAGTGCAAACATTTGATAAATGTCATATAGGGTAATCTCACATTATTATACAATGGCATTAAACAGGTTGGAGGACAATGCTTGTTGTTCCGGAACTTGAAAAAGAGGTTCAGGTTCTCGCATCCTCATGGGATACTCGTAAGGTAATTATATTGTGTTAGAGGGTTTCACCCGTATATTTTGTAATATTAAATATCTGGATGAACAAAATTTTATGATTCTAATGACTTTAAATATATATCATGCAAAAAGCTTTCCTATGTTCTGATTTATATTAAACTCAAGACTAGCCTTATAATCAGCAATGTTTTAGTTTTATGGTCATGTTGAGGCGCTCTTACATTTTTTCTGATATATTATGTACATACTTACATAAGTTTCTAAGGTTTTCTCATGTTACTGCTGTAAGCTCTACGTGTATTTGCTGTGATGTAATTCTACTCGAAACATATAATCTATGCAGGAACTGAATCTTCTCAGGAGTGAGCGAGATCAGATTGAAGATCAAACCCATCATTTGAAGTGGTCCCTTGAGTACGTATTCTATATTCATTTTAAATTAATCACATTATTCTGAAAAAGCTGAACCCTCACTCTCTCTTTCTCTCTCTCTCTCTCTCTTTCACTCATCTGATGTGTGTTAAAACACATGCACACATCCATGCACTTGATGTTCTGTGTCTACATGGTTTCAAACCACAACTCTCATTTTTGGTGTTAAAAAAAAGTTTCATTATTGCATATAAGAGCTTGTATATGAAATGCACCGTCAACTTTCTTGAATAGCTATGGTGTGCTATAGATTAAATGCCTTTTGTGCAGCTTTGTCATCTTTTGACGGTTAACTATGGTTTCTTATGTAAGTTGTATTTACTTACAGGCATGATGATCTGGATGCCGGTGAAAAGCAAAAGATCTCTTCAAAGCTTGACCTGCTTGAGGTTAGTGTAGGACAATATACTAAATGTGTTTTTTTTAGATGAAAACAGTGCTATTGTCGAAAATATCTTTATGTATACCTTAAGAATGAGCTCAATTATACAAGTAGACACACCTTATCTATCGTTTTGTTGAAATTAAATAAAGGTGGGTTTACTTACAAATGGGGCGATTCGGTTTATGCTTTTTTATGGGTCAAATGGGTAAAGTTTTGAAAAAGTTGGCTAATAAGAAGACGGGTCAAATAGGTCAAAAGTCACCCGTGTAAGTTAATGCCTAAAACCTCCTAAATCCTTTTTACTAAAACAAGTAGATTATTTGGAATAAGTATAGGGTATATTTGGGTAAAGCATATCCGGCACAGTCATTTGTACCGTAATGACCAACTTACTTTTTTCGTACTCATTACACCCATGTACATTCAAATTTTGTTCGATATCACCAATATGACCACAAAATGACTATATTACCCTTGTTTTCTTTAACATATTTACAATCATAATTTTTTTAAATCTTAATTTTTTAAAAAGTACTTTAACAAGCACTTTAACAAAAAAATAATTTTTTTTAAAAGTAATTTTTTTAAATCATAATTTTTAAAAAGTACAAATTTTAAAAAACAAAATATTTTTAAAAAATTTCTACCTAAAAAAATTACTTATTTTTTAAAAAAATTCGTACTTTATAAAATCTTAATTTTTTTAAATAAATTTAATTTTTTTCGTACCTTTTAAATTTAACAAAAAATTATTTTTACTTTTTTATTTTTTTCTTAACTTTTAAAAAAATCTAATTTTTTTTCGTATTTTTTCGTACCTTTTAAATTTAACAAAAAATTATTTTTACTTTTTTACTTTTTTATTTTTTTCTTAACTTTTAAAAAAATATATTTTTTTCGTAGAAAAAAATTAACTTTTGAAAAAAAATTAAAATTTTAAAAAGTACGAAAAAATTAAGATTTTGAAAAGTGCGAAAAATTTTTGTAAGAAAAATTTAAATTTGCTAAAGTACTTGTTAAAGTACTTTTTAAAAAATTAAGATTTAAAAAAATTGTGATTGTAAATATGTTAAAGAAGACAAGGGTAATATAGTCATTTTATAGTCATTTTATGGTCATATCGAACAAAATTTAAATGTACATGGGTGTAATGAGTACGAAAAAAAGTAAGTTGGTCATTACGGTACAAATGAAAAAGTAAGTTGGTAATAAATGGCCTTTACCCATAAGTATATATTTGGGTAAAGCATATCCGGCACAGTTATATGTATTTGGTTAAGAATGTTGGGGGTCAACCCGCTGGTACAAAGAACAACTCATTACCCCAACCAACACCATTTTCCACCTTCAAAACAGGAAATGATTTCTTTTCGGGGCATGGTGTTGCAGATAGATTATAAGCATCAAAACGCACATAAAGCTTGATGTTAAAAAAAATTAAAAAAAAAACAAAAATTAGAAGACAAACAATTGACAAAATTTATTTTCGGTTATCAAAGTCCATGCTTCCATATACCATAAAATGCACCTATGGTTTAGATTGATAATATTCTGTTATTTCTATTTGTAACAATTTTGATGTGATAACTGATCATGGTTCCTTACACTATAAAGTGTGTCTATAGCTATTTACTTTGTTAAATATCTTGCTATTGTCCTTTTTTTAACTGACGATATGAACCCCTCCACTCATAAAAAAATTATTTGATTAGGCTAAGCGTGCACGTGTTCGGGCAGCACATCAAGAGTCTCAACGAATTTTCCACCAGAAGGTAACCTTTTCTATGAGGATTTTTTTCTGCCATGTTGGTTTTATTTATTAAATTATTATATTACAAAAATGGCTGGTCAGAGGTGATGTGCTGATTTTTATCGACCTGTATTTTCCAATTTGAATGGTTTTGTTGGTTTCTCTTCCTGTTGGGTTGAACATCTTTTCTGGTGCATGTGTAATTCTGAGGCCATATTATTGTATCGAGACTTTTGTTTATTTTTCAACTGAAATGTTTCTTTTCCGTTTAAAACAGTTCCATCCAGTGTGGGGACAGCTTATGAAAACTGGGTACCAGAACTCCCGCTTTGCTCACCAGGTTCTTACAGTTTACTCTATATCTTACAAGTAGTAGACAGTTTTTGATTATGTTGTATTGCTAAGGGTTTATAACCCGATATGAGTTACGCTTAAGGACTTGACTAAAATTGAAATGGGTTGAATGGATTATAAGTCATTCAATAGTCTATCCAACGTGCATAAAAACTTTCCTAATAGCTATGTTAAAAAGGTTGTATTATATTAATAGCTTGCTCTTTATGTTAAAAAACAAAAATGTATTACAGAAATGTTTGCGGGTCATCTCAACCCGTCATGACTCGTTTTCTACAAACTTATCTGTTTTTGCCCGTTACCGGACCTACTCATGTTTTACAACACTTGTTTTTCTCTTACTGCAAACGGCACTGAACCTGATTTCCAATTCTTAATGATGATAGGTGGAGCGATTTGCTTGTCTGTACACAAGTCAAGTTGGTAATCTGGGACTCTATTCTCCAGCGAAATACTATAGGCCCTGCGAGGACTTCATGGCTCATGAGTCCGACACTTTCTCTCAGTAAACAAAGTATGTTGTTGTGTCATGTTTTTCAAGTTTCAAAAGTTCGCTGAGTTATAAACCCTTTGGTCTCAGTGTGCAAGTTTGTTGTGTCCTATGTTTATGACTTGCGTAGTAGTTGCAGACAATCACTATGGTTGATGCAACGAGTATTATGTGTCTTGAAAGGATGATGGTAGCAAAACTTTGTGATGTTATATGCTATACATATATATTAGTGTCATGGTTGTGTGTAGATTACTTGCATTTAGGTCATGCTAAATTTAACCAGTAATATCCTTTGTTATGGTTAGGATCAAGTTATCTTTTTGAGAGAAAATGACCAGTTAACATCATCATTAGTTGTAGGCCAAAAAATCAATTTTGCTTAACATGAGTCCTTCATAGTCAAATGCTCAAATTTCTATCAATCAACAATTAGGTTCTACTTGTTTGGAGTGTTTTTTCTTGTTTACTTGCAAAGTGAACCTTTTTTTTTCTTTTACAAAAATAGAGTTTGCTTTCCTTGGTCTAGCGTTGCGTATCTCCTGAAGACCTCATTTCTTATAACACTTCCAAATTTTCGGATGCATTTAATTTTAAAAATTCTCCAATTTCCATCGTCACATGGATGTGCGTATTGCACATGACTACAAGAGTTCTCATGCTTTTCACATCCTTCTCTTCAAATTAACTCAACTGTGGTCTTCAAGACTTTCAATCTTTACTGGAATTATTAGTTTATATTGTACCAAGTCCTCTTTATTAATTAGAGAGAAACCGCAAAAATCATCCTGTGAACAGCCATGCACCTCCCCCAAAACCATCAATAGTTCTCTGATTCATTTGTGCTCTCTATGTCCCAAATATAAAGATTTTGTTCGTGTTTGGTTTGGATGGATTTCATAAATAGTAGTGGGTATGAAAGAAAAGGAGGGCAAAGAAATGATAGAGAAAACTCACCACACACACAATAGGCCACAAAAAACCCATGTTTCGTGATATTTCTTAAACCAATTCTCTCAAAACAATCAAGTATCACTTTCATTCCCATTCCTTCATGTACAAAATAACGTATATCGAGAAAGTTATGTGCCTTAAGATGGATCTCATTATATACTGTTTTTTTTCAGTAATACAGATTCTTAAATAAATGATCATTTCATCATTGAAAATACCATTGACATAATATGACATGTGAAAGCTTTCGGAAGGCAGACAATCACACTTCTATAAAACACGTTTTCCAATCGTATGCATATGCATCTAGCAAACAACAATGTTCGGATAGAGGGATTATATCAATCTGTCATACACATTGTATATAAACAATGTGAAGCCCTAGTTCAAGCAAGGTCTCAAATCACATCAACATTCAGGCCATCTATGGGATGGATGTTGGAACCGACCATGTTAAAAATTGTAAGTATTAGTCGATGATGCTCCTCATGCAATTAAACTCATGCCTCTGCAGCCTCCTTCAGTAATTTCTCAGTGAGAGCTTTAGGAAGTCCCATCACGCTATCAGTTGTCCCTATCTGCACATATAACAATGGTTGAAAGCATAAGAAACTCACTTAATAGTCGTAATTTCAACCCAATTACCAAAAACATGGTCAGTTTAAGTTACAATTGATATGCAATGTGGTCAAATAGATGAAATCTAAAACTTTTATGCAAGTAAAACACGTATAATGGTTCAAATAAGTCATAAGGCGTCCAAGATACATTCAAATGTTACAACTTCCTAAATGGTTTTATTAACTGGTTGTGACCCTGACTTAACCCACCTAATCCGCCCATTATTCCACCTTTACTGATATACCAAGTTCAAAAAAGTTCCTAATGTTAAACCCGGAGAAAAGGCAAGTTATAGTATTTTCTGTCTTGGTTAATTTTGAAAGTTTGAGAATTATCCAACAAAGATCTAGTAAGAAAAGAGAAAGGGAGAAAACAAACCACTTCTTTGACATAAGGAACGATTAAAGGATGTTCGATAATCAGCGCCCCAGCCACCCTGAGCACAAGCCCCTCTTCAAGCTGCTCAAAGATAAGGAAAGACAAATTTAGGTAACACATATTACTTCAGAGTTAGAAAGAAAAAAAAAATTTAATGCCAACATTGTTTACCAGCTTCTCAATAGCATGGTCTGGTATCTCATGGAAATTAATCTGCAACCATCAACAAAAATAGTACTTTACGATAATAACCTTTTATGAGGGTAGCACCAGAACTAACCAAGACACCGGAATTATCACTCATCGACTAACAGAATCTACCCTTTTAATAACAAACTTAAACATCCCTTGTCACTTCAATTCTTCGATCATGTCTTATTAAGATAAGAGTGCTCCGTTCATTTTCTCTTATTACCATTTTCAATTAGGAGCCACATTTACATGAAAACAAAAGATGGGACACTGAAAGATATTACCTAAAAAACATTATGTTTAAGGCCCTATTGATCAAGATTACAAAATAATATGATATGACTGAGATACCCTTAAAGTAAATAAGATTTTATGAAATAGTACCTCCACTTTGTCAAAATCCCCTTTTGTGAATCCTGTCTTGAGATTCGTAACGAAAACCGAACTAACAGTAGCTGCTTGCTTACCAGAATAACCTGTCAACACAGCTTATGAGACCACCATGACGAACAACCCACATAACCATGCAACTAAAATTTAATTACGGAAGAAGAAAACCTTTAATAAATTCACGTGCTTCCTCTTCGTTGGAGGGTTTTTCTCTTATCATACCTTCATACACCACCACCTATACATCATGACAAATTAAGCAACAAAACAAAAAACCAAATGTTTCGTATAAAAACATATTTTAAAGAGAAACCTTATACTTCAAATCGACTGCCAAAATCTAACATTTTAAAAGATTGGAATTCAAATTTTACATACTACTATTTCATTTCGTGCTTAAGTATATACATGTAGCTACATATGGTGGTCACTTCACATTCAATTTGGAATACAATGAATTAATATTTGGATGATAAGAAAAAGTTAAGGAATTGATTAATACTTGGTCACAAGTAATTAGTAGCGTTGGCTTAGCATCCTTGTCTTCACCACTATGGAGCTTTGGGTTACCTTCTGCCTAATAACAACTATTAATTAACACAAACTGAAAACAATATAGAAAATTTTACAGAAAATGAGTCCTTATTGCTGATCTTTGTCTTATGTAAGAGATATGTTAAATGTTTCTATAATGCTGACAGATTAACAGCTTTATGAATATGGAAATGCAGTTACAGAGCAACAGAGAGCAAGAGGTGAATCAAAGGGTTTATAACAATGATGCTTTAGTTTACTAAAGTTGGGAGAGACATTAGTAATACATACTGTGTCAGATGCAATTAAGATGCTTGGCTTTGCATCTTTCTCGTGATCACCACTGAGTTGAAGCTTGGATACAATGGCATCAGCCTGTGACGAAAGATAACATAGAATATGTAAGCAGAAGATGTATATGTGTGGTCGTTTGGCATTGCATTTTAAAAGTGACCATCCGGTAGTTGCGTTAAATCTTTGAAGTCATGCTTAGTAGATTCTAGTGTTTGGATACATCGAAACTAATCCGATTATTTAAGGGTCAAATAGTTTTATGTTTTGCAACAAATTATTTAACTATTGAGGGGTCGCTATACAAGTAATTCCTTGCATTACCATAATACGTCAAACACGCAAATAGTTGATTTTTGACACAAACAGATTTATCCCGTTCTATTATTCCATATTACATAATGACATCAAAATGCTATGCCAAACAGGCCCTAAGAAGAATATCTATTTGCAGATCGCAAAGTGATATAAAAGGAAGAATGTACCTTAGCCTTTGCAAGAGCCATGACCAACTCTTCTGGTTTTTCGGTTCGGATGGCTTTCTCATCTATATCTGCAGACTAAATAGTAAATGAAGAAAATATCATTACACGATACCATTAATATAAGGGTTGTGGTCATAGAATATCAACGAACTTTCTTCATTGTCTCGTTTTGGTACGTGAACTCTAAAAAAGTTGTGTAAATGTAACGAACTTTTATAAAGTCTTCCAATCTGCACATTTTGATGACATGTCATACCTGAAAGTCTGACACGTGGTACCAACTATAACGTGACATGTCAATGTGCAGATCGGAACACTTTATGAAAGTTCGTTACATTTACACAACTTTTTTTAAGATTTCACGTACCAAAACGAGACAATGAAGTAAGTTCGTTGATATTCTATGACTAAAACCCGTAATATAAATATGTTTCATACTGTCTATGATATACAGTAATAAAACAATACCATGAGGGTGAACTCGTATCCCATTTCAGCTAGTATTTTCCGTCGTGCTATTGAAGATGATCCCAGAATTATCTGCACAATATCATATTCTCTTTAGCACTCGGGGTGATTAGATTGCTTATTATAGCTTATTTGCTAGCCACGTTTCGAAATATAAAGTCTATGGGATTGCTAATCTTTTATCTTAAACCAGATAAGCAGTATCCGGTACCGTAACGAAACTGCTTATTTGCTAATCTTAGTGTGCAAATAAACACTTAGAAATAAGCACTTCCATACAAGCTTAAAAAATAAGCAAATGAACACTTTCGATAAGCAATACTAAATACCTTAAATGGCTCCATGACTTGATTGATTTGCAGGAAAGTTAACGAAGTGCAATGTTTATTTAGGGCTTTTATCAGTCAGCAGCAGATTTTGCTAATCGGGGGTATTTGTTTTAGCTTATTTTTCTAGGCTTATAAAATTTGAAAAGCTTGTAAGGTCAATATTTGGCTTACGAGCTTATTAATTGGAGATTATTACGGTTAGGGGTGTTAATGGAGTCGGGTTGATGGAAAGAAAAAACCAATACCCGAACCTGACCTCATTGAGGACTCGGGTTAGTCGGGTTTGTGTCTATTCGGGTTGGGTCTAATCGGGCCGGTTTATTCGGGTTCGATCAACCAGAATTATCCTTTTATATAATAGCTAAACAAACGACCACATTTTGGACGTGCAAAAATGACGTCGTTTGAGGTTTGCGTTGGACCGGTGTAGAGTGGACTTAGGCAAAACGATGTTGTTTAGGGGTGGGACGACGTCGTTTATGGATGACTTATTTCTTTTGAAAATGCGTTTAAACTAAACGATGACAGTTTTCCCCGAGCCAGCGATCCATATGCATTTTACGACTAATCAAAGCAAACACAACAATTGCATACCTTGTTTGGAGTGGGAGATCAGACATAGATCTAAAGTCCAAAGTAGAACCCTTCACGGTTGTACACGCTATCCCTCAAGCAATCACAGCAGATGTGCTGGCAGTTAGTCAATCCACAGCAACACGTATAATCTGATTATACAAGATCAAACAAACAGTTTATTTGTTCTTGTTGTATGCCGCGGCCGAAACCAAGGGGAAGGGAAGAGAAAATTAAGGTTTTGGTTTTATGAATTAATAGTTTCTAAATGAAATAATAACTTTTGGCTTATTGCATAAATATCAAAATCAAATCAAGATAATTATCAAATAAATAAATAAAAGATATTATTATCAATTAATAGATAATATATTATTAAAAATAATATCTTATCTTTAATTAAACCAAAGACCAAAAACCCGACCCACAACCCACAAAGGGAGCGGCCGGTCGTGGGCCCCACCATGGTGCGCCACGAGTTTGGGCTTCGGCCCAAACTACTCTCTTCCATATTAATTAAGTCCAACTTATACTACCAGAAAAACAGCTTTTAGCGACCAACTTTTTTAGGGACTACGGAAAGTAGTCCCTAAAAGTCCGCTAGACGGCAAAAACGCCACTTTCTTAGCCCAATCTTTGACCAATATTTTTAGGGACTACATATGTGATCTTTTGGGACTACATGTAGTCCCTAAAGGTTTACTACACGACAAAATAAGAGTCTCGAAATTCTTTGAGTTTGACTGCCACTTATCGGGACTACTCGTAGTCCCTATAAGTTAATATATATACAATAAATATATAAAGGTGTCATCTCAAGCTATTGCGGGTGACCCCAATGAATCATATATTACCGACAATATTAATCTCACTTACTATGCACACAAATCCTACAGTTTTCAACGGGTTCGGATGGACCATTACCCAGACTTTGACCCATAGAATAATCTTGACGACCACCCGAACCTTGACCCATTAGATAATTTTGACGACCACTCGAACCTTGACCAATATGATAATCTTGAGTACCCATGAACTAATCCATATCCATATCAAGATTAATACGGTTAACCGAAGAAAATTGAGAAGACGGAGGTGGGGAATCTGATATCAGACGATACACTTGATTTTGTTGGTGGTGGTAAAAAGATTGTTGGTTATACGGAGGAATGAATGGATTATTGTGATAATAAAATTGTTTTCGTGGTTGTTGTGATTGAAACATTAAACTTACGGGTCGAAATTGGATGGGTGGTGAGACACCGGATAACTGAAATTCGGATCCGGTGTTAAGTTTGAAACATTTTGTTGGCGTCGGAATTTAGGGGTTTTATTTTAGTAGTTTTGTAAGACATTTTAAAAAGAGCTGAGAAGTAATAGTAAAGTGTATAAAATAGGATACTTATAAAAAAAATTGAACAACTAAGATATATATTAAAAAGAAAGACTAGCAAGCGCTAGAAATTACAAAGGCGATTGCAACCAATCGTTCTAGACTATGGAGATTACCTCAAGATTTAAGCCAAGAAAAAGAAACAAGACAAATAAAATCAAAAATATCACATTTCCTCATATATTGAGAGTTAAAAGTGATATTGTTTCTGTAACGCCAAGGGGTCCAACAGGTAGCCGCGAAGATGGTATAAGCACGAGACTTCTTGTCCTTAGAAGCATGCCACGAATCAAACCAAATGTCCTAGTCTTCACACGAGCAAAAGGTTGGGAACGAAAAACCAGTCCAAGATCGAACAAGCCACCAAACAGAAGAAGCAGTATCACAAGTGAAAAAGGTATGCGTATTTGATTCAACAGACCCGTTACAAACCATGCAAGAAACGAATCAACGTCCAAACCTCGGGAAGACAAGTTTAAGCGATTAGGGAGCCTATCTAAGAACATCCGCCACATGAAAATATTGACCCTTTTAGGGATCATCTTATACCAACGAGTGCTTTGGGATAACATAGGAAGAGAACGCTCATCAATGTGCTTCCTAACCTTATTCACTGAGAAAGTATCATCATTGGATAGATTCCAAATGCATGAATCAGAACCTACAATCTCATAACTCTCCAAACTAGCAATATCGAGAATAAGATTATCAAATTTGGTTTTCGTTCTACCCATTGTGATCGGCCTACTCCAGTCTCAATCCCAGGAGCCATTGACAATACGTTGACGAATAAACAATCCTTGATATTAACGAGATGGAATAATCTGTTATATCTAATGCAAATAGGCCCGTCACCTAACCAGGTATCCTTCCAAAAAACTAAGGACGAGCCATCACCAACCTTAAAACGAATGGATTTAAGAGGAACGATACCACTCGAGTGGAGATGATTAATCGTTCCAACAATGCTAGCCCATACTCTATTCGTTTGACAGCCTCTAATCTAATATCGACACCTGCTTCATCACCATGGATGACTTTAACCACGTGAACCCAGAGGGCATTCAGATTTTAAAAGAGACGTCGTCTCCATTTTAACAGAAGAGCCTTACTGAAAGATTTAAGGCTACCAACGCCAAGGCCTCCTTTATCAAGAGAAGTAAGAATATTTGACCATTTGACCCACACAATCTTCTTGGTATCTTCGTGAACACCCCAAAAGAACGCATCACGTAAGCTTTTAAGGGACTTAACAACCATTTCGGGAACCTTGAATATAGATAAGTAATAAATACCAAGACTTCCTAACACGGATTTTATGAGGGTAAGACGTCCGCCTATGGAAAGGAGGTTGGCCTTCCAACCCAACATTCTAGCTTTAAACGATCCATGAGAACCTGCTAGTTCACAATGCGACTCATATTCGAACCAATAGGTAAACCAAGATAAGAAAAAAGGAAAGAACCTGGTTCACAACCGATACACGCAGCCATAGAAACGATCTCTTTATTCGAGACCCCAACTCCAAAAACATTCGATTTATGAATATTAATCTTGAGGCCAGAAGCAATGTAAAAGATGTTGAGCATCCGCGTAATATTTTCCATGTCATTTTGGTTCAACTCGGAAAGGATAATGACATCATCGGCATAAAAAGGTGAGATAAATGGATACCCGAGGAACCAATCGTGACTCCATGAAACATGTTGGCTGCCAAACCGTCGTTAAGGGCCATATGAAGACCTTCCATAACAATGATAAATAAGAAAGGAGACAAAGGGTCCCCTTGTCTTAATCCTCTCCTTAAGGAAAACTCCAAAGTAGGACTCCCATTAATGAGGATAGAAGTCGTAGCCGACATAAAACCAGCTTTAATCCAAGTACGTCATATAATTCCAAATCCCAGCTTGTTTAGGACATAGTCAAGATACCTTTAACGTACAAAATCAAAGGCTTTTTCAAAGTCTACTTTGAACAACATCATCTTCTTTTTACATTTCTTGTACCAATCAATAATCTCACCAAGGATGAGAGGACCATTAGGGATTTGCCGACCCAAAACAAAAGCGGATTGTTCAGGACTAAGGATAGTATCAATGACCTTTGACAATCTGTTTGCAAGAATTTTTGCAACAATCTTGTAGTGAATACCAAACAAAAATAGGTCAATAATATTTGATAAACAAAGGATTAGACACCTTAGGAATGAGCATAATGAAAGCAAAATTAGATCCTTGAGTAAACGTACTAGTAAAGTGTTAGGAATCGAAAAAAAGACTCGGTCACTCGTAAAATACGTAGCTCGTAGGTCTTATATAGTTTTTTTAAACCTTAGTAAGGTAGAAAGGCCCAAGCCCATGGAAAGCCCACTAAAGGGTCCATAGCCGACCATACTAGGAGTATAAGTACATTCTTCATAGCTTGGAGAGGGTGTTGGTTGGGTTCATTTTCACACACATCTTAATCTAATATTCTCTCTTTACTTTCTCTTACTAGAAACCTTCTTTTAATCTCTTTCTCTCTCTAGTTTTTTATTGATTAGTTAAGTGTTTAGATATATCACATATTCTACAATTGGTATCAAGAGCCATGGGGGGATTTAAAAGGTTTTGTGTGCATTTTGTTTGGTCATTTTCTTGGCGTTATTTGATTCGAACCATCAAAAGATTTTCATCTTTTGGGTGTTCAAAAACCATAAAGCTTTCATCTTTATTACTCTTCTATCTTAGTATAAGCTAGTT
>BQNB010136399.1:0-18007 GCA_026074375.1 Tanacetum coccineum
TTTCCATTTCACCTCTATCTTCAAAGATTTCTTCATCACTAAAATCTTTAAGGTCATCCTCTAAGTCTTCCATGAGTGCTTCAGAATCTCTAAGTTAGGGGTGAGCATGGTCCGAGGACCGGACCGGACCGGACCGAGGACCGAAATGGTCCAAAACGCAGAACCGAGGACCGAACTGAAATGGTTTTGTCCGGTCCAGTCCGGTCTTCGGTCCGGTCCGGTCCTACAAGGCATAATCGCTGGGTTTTTTGTAAGGCCGGACCGGACCGGACCGAAGACCGAATATAATGAAAAGCATGGATCGAGGACCGGACCAAAATACGTTCGGTCCGTTTCGGTCAGTCCGGTCTGATTGACGGTCCGTTTTGCTCACCCCTACTCCAAGTGATTGAATAGTAGGGATGGTATCCGGATCTATTTCATAAGAAGTCTTGCCTTTGTTGTGGCTAGGGTTTGACACCACAAATCGAGTGGACTAGGTTTTATCCACCTAGTACTTAACACGAGCCCCTGATTGATTAGTAACTAATGTGGAGGGAAATAACATATCAGTTAGTTATATGTTTCGCCTGGAGTCTTTGGGATCAGTAGGGGTTCCCTCGGGCAAAAGCCGTGATGTGCAAATGCCCTCATTAGGTTGTGTGGCATGCAATCTCATATCAACGGGTTGTATGATTTCCTCTGAGTCTTAAGGATCAATGGTTTAACCCTTGGGCAAAGACTATGATTGGTGAATGCCATCTTTAGGTGTGGAAGGCAATCTCGTATCAGCGAGTTGTATATTGCTTTATGAGTCTTTGGGATCAGTGCTTGTTCCCTCATGCAAAAGCTTGGATGTGAAAATACCCTCATCGGGACACGTGAAAGGCAATTTCGTAACAACGAGCTGTTGGCTTTGTAATACTTTGTCACCACATCAACACCAAGAAGATCAATCCACTCTTCTTTTCTTATTTCCACTTCTTGTTTGGCTATATCAGCTTTGACAGATTCCTCAATCCTCTTTTGTTCTTTGATTTGTTCTTCAGTAAAATGAACATGATCACCCAGTTTAGTAACAAAATCAAATTTTTTTCAGTTTCTTCTTCTTAGAGGACTCAACCATGGAACCAGTCAAATTGATTGTATCATCATCAGAATCACTTTTAGTTTTCTCTTCTTCAACATCCTTGGAAGACATAACTTCTTTGCCCTTATCTTTCTTGATTAGCTCGCCCACAAGTTGAGAGGAGCTCTTTGTTGGACTTGGAAGAAAAGGAGATTGCAATTAAGTTGTTGTGGTTGTGATGATTGGTGGAATGACTGATGTTTGAGGTGGTGTTGTTGGTATTGGTTTGTTCAGGTTAGTCTTTTCGGGATCTTTTGCAGCTTTTCTTTAGAACAACTAAGAGATTGTGACCTGTTGGGTGTTCTTCTCCCCCTTAGCAGGGTGAGAGCCAGCTTGGCCTATAGAAGGAACACTAGCATCTCTAAGTTTCTTTGATGCAGACTCAATAACTTGAGAAAATTTGTTCAAGGCTTTAGTAACTTTGTTGAGCAGACTTTAAAGGGCATCCAAGGTCTTGATCTTAGACTGAACAGATTCAACTTGTGTTGGTACAGAAAGAAATTATGCTAAAAGTTCCCACTAAAGAGTTTTCAGTTCAACAACTTGAGTGGTAAGACTTTTAACAGTTGAAGTAAAAGTCTCCAGCTTGTTAGGAATTTCTTTCAAATCCACAAGCAGCTCAATCTCCAGGTCATGATGATGAGGTGTCATTTTATACACTTTTTCGGGGTCATTTAACCCCCTAAATCGTGCATTTATGCCCAAAATAGGTACTTAATTGTTCATTTTTAGGTATTTCACATTTGGAAGACATTTGGAAGAATTACACGTGACTTGGGCTCATTTGGAGAAGAAACAGACAAGACTACAGACCTACACCAACATCTCTCAAGATAATGTTCTCAGCAGCTAGAGACGGCATCACAGATACAACGTGACGCCGTCACAATGAAGACCAAGACGGCGACACAAGATCTCACGATGGCGTCAGAGCACACGACCCAGCCCATTATCTAGAATATTCTCTTTCATGATGGCATCACGACTAAAACGCGACGCCACCACAATGATTTTTCTATATATACAAACCCGAATTTAGGGTTTTAGTTGTGTAACTTTAGAATAAAAAGAGGGTACGAACCCTAGTTCGTTTAGCAGTTGTTAGGGACAATTTTAGAGCCTAAAAACCCTATTGTACTTCCTTCAATTCATGTTCTAATCAAGTAAGACTTATTTAATTATTCAATATGTCTTGTTGTGTGATTCTTATCTGTTCTTGCTTTATCTATAACATGCTTGGCTAAACCTCCTATTGTGTTTATTTATGATTGTATGAAACCTAGAATGTAGATCTTAGTGGTGTTGCTTCTTGTGATGGATATGCATGTTAGGTCTTAGAAAACCAGCTTTTGTCTGTATCGCTGTTGATATGTCTAGGAAAACATAATTGTGTAGAAAGGATACCATCGGGTAACAGTCTTCATACTACCTTGCCCCTTATATGGTTGATCCACTCTTAATATATTTCACATGCATTTAATATACTCTTAGGGGCCTTGTAATAGTCTTCATACTACCTTACTTGTGCGTTGCCTTAACGGAATATTAAATAGACGGTGGGTTCGTGTAATTCGTTCATGACTTAGGAAATAATTACATAGATCATCACAAGTGTGACAAAGCAACAACACTAGGAGAAGCAATCTAGAGAGTAATACATGATTAAATAAACACAATCTTTTATTATATTTTTATCACCATTAGCGTAGTTATTATTTAGTTTAACAGCTAAAACCAACCAACCTCTCAAATATATGATTTACTTGCTTTCCATAAAATATAAAAATACAAAAATAATCTTCTCTCAACCCTTAGAATTCTGTTAGACCGTGATCAAGCCTTCCCAACCTATTCCCCGAGTGAACGATAACAACCCCCCGAGTCTTTCCTATACTACTACTACAACGATTAGGTGCTCCGCCTAGGGAGTTGTAAAACTTCGTGTAGAAGTCCTACGACGACCGCATCAAGTTTTTGGCGCCACCGCCTGAGGAATAGTTAGGTTTTTTATTATTGTTTAACTTAGTTCTACTCGCTTGAATCCTTTCAAGTGAGACTTTAATTCCGCATATTAGCTTTCTTGTACTCTATCTTTTTCTTTGTGCCCTTTGTTCGTAACATTTGTAAATTTGTAAATTATAATGAATAGGTATGGTTATTCTAGCGTAGGTAGGTTTGATGTATTATTTTGTAATCAACTCTTGGTGTTCCAAAAACATCAAGATGAATCTCTTTACGATTCGTGGACTCATTTCAAAGACATAATTCAAAAAGTCCTGAATCATGGCCTTAGTATATGGACCCTAATTGAAATCTTTCTTAAACATCTCGACTCGTTATCTTGTCATATCATCAATTTGATAGCAGAAGGGGATCTTAGGAAGTTCAGTGATATAGGAGCACGGTATGCCATAGATGATTGTACCCAATATGATAAAAAAATGTAGCAACCCAACAAGCACTATTTCTGATGAAACAATAGCAAATCCAAATGCTCAAATGGTTGGGGATGATATGGTTAGGGTACAGGTACCTAGGTGTATGGCATGATTAGATTATAATGAGCATGTAGATAGCCTAAGTATGATGGATAATGAGGTAGGAGTTACAAGCCCTGAGAGTACCACACAAACCCTACCATCATTTGAGGAATACACACCGCCTGTGACTTACCCAGAAGAAGTAGAAGAGACTTTAGGAACCCCGATGGAGGTAGATCCCCTTAGACAAAACACAACTAGAGGATTTAAGCTTGAATACTTGTAATCATGACATTCCTCTTAGTTTTAGGGAAGTTCCTAGTTTTGATGGACCAGAGCCTCAACCTTTACTCAATAGTCAATCCTTAGATGTAAGTCTAGGAGACGTAATAGGCCTCGAACCACCTATCAAACCACATAGTCCGGATAGTTCTAGAAAGAAGGTAGTAGATTATTTAACAACTCAAACACCGCCTTCACCTCACATGGAAAATTCCCATCCTAAGGGTGTGTATAGTTATTGTAACCCAGTTATAGATGACCCTAAGAGACATTATGGATTTAAACTGGGTTTATTAGGAAAAAGTGTATCCCTGTGTGTTGATATTTCAAATTGGGAGATGTTTGATGATGATTAGGAATTAGAATCTAAGGAAGTTTCTTCTCTAGGAGAAGAACTTAGTTTATTTGATAGGCCAAATAAAGTAGAGAGAGATAGAATTCTAGAAGCACACCGTTTAGAGTATATTCTTCAACAACAAATTTCTTAACATATGGCCTCTTCTCACAACAATGGTGTGTACCGTTACTATCACCCGCACTTGAACTCAAGTGTAGGGGAACCCTCACCTTTATCTGTTAAATAAGGGTAGAGTCAGACTCGTGACTCGAACAAAAACAAGCGCTTTTTCGGAGGCAACCTAATATTTACTTTATCGCATATTAGGAGTGTCTTGTGTGTTTTAATTCTTTATAGTTTATTTATTATGTTTGAATTAGTTTGTAATCATGCTTTGTTTGTTTGTAACTTCGTCTTATTTGCAATCAAAGGTATTTTGCAACAAAATAAGTGAAGGGGAATTTATCCGGCTTTTGAGCCAAGTTCAAGCATGTTAAATAAATTGTTTAGATTAATTCGCGTCAGTTTCGAGTCATATGATTGAATTGTTAAATCTCAGGCTTTATGCAGCTATTTGTACAGGAATTAACTTATGGAATCAAGTGTAGGAAACTTTTCATCAAAAACAAAAATTTCATTTTCACATAACGTGGAGACAACGTCACGATTTACACGCGACGCCATCACAACGACACCTGTGACGGGGTCACGTAAACCCTAACGGCGTCAAACGCCCAGGTCCAAAAAAATTAAAGGTTTTTATTATTTTTGAAAATAAAACTTGCATAACATTTAAAATATGTATTCTTCTATAATAAACCTGCAAAATCTAATGAGTTTAACAATTCTCTCATCCTATCTTTACTGCTTTATTAAGTCAAACCCTAAATTCACATTGTATATTTGTTTATCGCACATTTTATGCTTGGTGTAGTTGTCTTTGTCTTTGATTACAGGTTATATTTGATGAGAAGAAGCCTGGAAGTTCTTAGGAAGTTTCATTGGATGATTCTTGGAGGACGATTTAACCAGTTTTCGAATGTTTCTTCTCCATTATTGAGCAAACCAGGGGAGTACTAGTTTCTTTTTCTTGTTTTCTTTTCCCTTTATTCGTTCTTATGGGTACTTCTATAGAATATTGGGGACAATGTTCAACTTAAGTGTAGAGGGAAATAAGCCTTAGAAACTATTATTTCATTTGCCATTTGCTTTATCCTTAAAATGATGGGTAATATATCAAAACATAGCATAAAAAGGTGATTTTTACCCAAATTAAATTTTTTTTATGACACATATCGATGAAAACCAAGTATTAATAGCGTCTTATGGATAGGAATTTATATGACTAGCATAATAACCCTCAGAATTCCACCTTAAAAATGTGAGGTTTGCCTTTAGATCTTTAGGAATTCGGGTATCTATTATTGATACCCAAGATAGTTTATACCTTTAGCCTTCTCAAGTTAAGGAGTGAGCAGTCACATGTGTCTATTCCATCATTACGGATGTGTACATGTGGTCTTCGTCGCCTTTTCTGGAGCATTGAGATCGATACTAAATTATATGAGTTTACCGGTAGCATCTTAAATTCTAGAACTTGTTATTGTAATGCATCCCGAGACCGCATAGTAAGTATTAGGATTTGCTTGATAAGAGGCATTAGGATTAACCCATGTTTTAAACATGTAATTGTTATGATGGTCACACCGATCATATAACTATCCCACACCCTTGCCATGCACTCATTATTAGTACAGGATACCCCTAGTACAACCCTCTGAGCCTATCCTTTTTCATGGTTCTTGTAATATTCTGGTGGATTCTAGATTATTAATGAAGAGCATTGTCACCCTTAAACCAATCATTACACCCAAAAAGCCTTAGCCTACCTTATATGTACTCATTTTTAGTACATTATTGTGTTTAACCTAAGTTAATTATTTGAGTACATGGTTTCTAAGTCCTTATCCTTGTAAATACTGTTTTGGAATGATTGGGATTTATGGTAGTATTTATTTCGTGAAAGAATAGGGAAGAAAAGTTAATTCAATACCCCCATATGTTTGTCAAATGATCTCTATGTTATTTTGATCCACCTCAAATCGGGTCATTAGATAGATTGTAAATATCGAGTATGTAAAAGCTCAAGCGTAGGGGTACGTGTTATAAACCCCATGTGATGTATTATGTTATTAAAAAAAATGAGAAAAGAAAAAGAAATAGGTTGATGTAGAGTTGTGTAGAGTTTGTAGATCTTCGTCCGAGTCTTGGCTTAGCAACCATACCAAAGTGTATTCGTATAAATAATTAGTTAACCCTTCCACTACAAATTCACCCAAAGCCACCTAAATGTATCCCATCCGTTTCCATTTCCACTATATGTTATCTTACACCTACACCCCACAACCCTTTAAAAGACCTCTTAGATAGTAATGAGTAATACTTGCGCCTAGCGGTGAAGGTTTGATCCTCTACCAAGCCTATGTAATTTATATGCTATGATAGGTAATGAGTGTTGATTTTCTGTTTCCCCTATATGTTATAATTCATTATACAACCGAGTGAAAGAGAGAATCCCTAAACACTTATGTAAGGTGCTAGTATATATTTTTCGTGCTTTTAATTACGAGGTCTAGAAGGTTGTGTTGTAAAATAGTTTTAAAGAGTAGGTAAAATGACCATCATATTGCTATTGTCTAGGTAGAAAAGCCCATTTGCTTGAGGACAAGCAAATCCCAAGTGTAGGGGTATTTGATTAGGTGTCATTTTATATACTTTTTCGAGGTCGTTTAACCCCCTAAAGCGTGCATTTATGCCCAAAATAGGTACTTAATCGTTCCTTTTCAGGTATTTCACATTTGGAAGGCATTTGGAAGAATCATACGTAACTTGGGCTCATTTGGAGAAGAAACGGACAAGACTACAGACCTACACCAACATCTCTCAAGATAATGTTCTCAGCAGCTGGAGACGGCGTCACAGATACAACGTGACGCCGTCACGACGAAGGCCAAGACGGTATCACAAGATCTCATGATGGCATCAGAGCACATGACCTAGCCCTATATCTAGAAGATTCTCTTTCATGACGGCGTCACGACTAAAACGCGACGCCGTCACAACGATTTTCCTATATATAAAAACCCAAATTTAGGGTTTTAGGTGTGTAACTTTTGAATAAAAAGAGGATACGAACCCTAGTTCGTTTAGCAGCTGTTAGGGAAGATTTTAGGGCCTAAAAACCCTATTATACTTCCTTCAATTCATGTTCTAATCAAGTAAGACTTATTTAATCATTCAATATGTCTTGTTGTGTGATTCTTATCTGTTCTTGCTTTATCTATAACATGCTTGGCTAAACCTTCTATTGTGTTTATTTATGATTGTATGAAACCTAGAATGTAGATCTTAGTGGTCTTGCTTCTTGTGATGGATATGCATGTTAGGTCTTAGAAAACCATCTTTTGTTTGTATCGCTGTTGATATGTGTAGGAAAACATGACTGTGTAGAAAAGATACCATCGGGTAACAGTCTTCATACTACCTTGCCCCTTATATGGTTGATCCATTCTTAATATATTTCACATGCATTTAATATACTCTTAGGGGCCTTGTAATAGTCTTCATACTACCTTACTTGTGCGTTTCCTTAATAGAATATTAAATAGACGGCGGGTTTGTGTAATTCGTTCATGACTTAGGAAATAATTACATAGATCATCTCAAGTGTGACAAAGCAACAACACTAGAAGAAGCAATCTAGGGAGTAATACATGATTAAATGAACACAATCTTTTATCTTATTGTTATCACTAGTAGCATGATTTTATATTTAGTTTAATAGCTAAAACCAACCAATCTCTTAAACATATGATTTACCTGCTTTCCATAAAACATAAAAATACAAAAATAATCTTCTCTCAACCTTTAGAATTCTGTTAGAACTTGATCAAGCCTTCCCAACCTATTCCCCGAGTGAATGATAACAACCCCCGAGTCTTGCCTATACTACTACTACAACGATTATGTGCTCTACCTAGGGACTTGTAAAACTTCGTGTAGAAGTCTTATGACGACCGCATCATTGTTTGAAGATGATTAGGATGAACCCAAGGTTTCATGGATGGCCAATACAATATATATCTTTATTTTTGTAGATGAAGATTAATTTTGATGAGATGATCATATAGACGATTCAGAATCATTCCATATGGCATTAGAAAGTTTGGTTGATTTTTAATATTTTTAACTCATTTGGTTAGAAAATAAGCAAAGTTAAAGGGAGTACTTGTTAAAATGCAATACATCATGTGACATGATGATGTAGGAATAAAATTAGAGTTATTTGAATTCCAAAGGCATTGTCTTGAATGATTTCATTCCAATATCTCATGTCATGACGAAGCTCTTCTTTGAGAATTTTGTTTGAAAAAATGGTTTGTCCAGTTGTTGTGATAGATTGAATAATTTCATTTGTTGTTGGAATGTGTGTTTGGTAAGGGTTGTTAGATTCTTGATTAATTCTCTAAGAATCGAGGGATGGATTTTCATAGTAAGAACATTCTCCTTCACATGGAACGATTCCTTGCTCAATTCTTTCCACCGGGAAGGACCGCAAAACTCCGCAACGATATCCTGATGTTCCAACAACATCATGGAGAATCCTTATCTGAAGCATGGACTCGTTTCAAGGACTTACTCCAAAAGTCCCTCATCATGGCATAGACCTTTGGCTCCAAGTCCAAATTTTTTATGACCATGTTAATCTCGTCACAAGACGAACCATCGACCAATCGGCCGGTGGTAAGCTTCGTGACCTCAACGCTGAAGAATTCTGGGCATTATTAGAGGACCTCTCCCTCTAGACAACGAAAGTTGTAACGACCCAAGGGATTTCGCTAAGCCGGTCAAGGCAATCGCTTTGCCTCAAGATGTCCTGAGTACATCTCACCGCCGTCTAATAGAGCTCAAAAATCAAGTTCAACGCTTGATGGAAGCTCATCTTGCTCCGACATAACCTACTCAAGTGAACAAAGTCTATTCTTTATGTAAAATTTTTAGTGGTCCTCACGACACTTAATATTGCATGAAAAATCCTGAGCAAGCTTCTGTTGACTACACGTCCTCGCGTATAAACGAAGTGGGAGGTAAGAGGTTCACTCTGAACCATGGACCAAGAAATTTCAATGATGCCACCAACACCTGAAAGGAGAAACCAAACTTCAACTGGGCACATACCCAAACCTTCACTAGCCCACAAGGCGGATCAATCTCCGTCCACTCCTCTAGTTAACAAATGAAGCTTGAAAAGGCATTACTTGATTTTGACTCTAACCAAGAGAAGAGGTTATCTCACCTGAGAAGCCAACTAGAACAACAACAGGACGGCATGATTGGCAAGATTAACCTCTTTTGGAAAACTATTTCCGAGAAACTCAATAATGTGTCTACCCCCGAAAATGCAAGAAATCACATGGCTCCCAAAAGCATTGCAGCAATCAGCCATGACAAAAGGGAGGAACTCAGGAAGAAAGGAATTAAAAGCCCATCAAAATTGCTCTCCCCAAAATATCTCTCTCCCGCATCCATAAAAGAACTAAACAAAAATCCGTCAGCTCCAAAACGCGTTCATTTTGTCAATTCAATCGTTATCCTAAGCACAAACAGTGATACGGAAGAGGAAGGCGTCTCATCGACCAACGCATGCGATCTCAACCTCGGTGGTATGGTAAAAGGAAAATAAGAGGTAAAGGAGCAAGGCAAGGAAGAGAATGAAATGGAGACAGACATAGAAGTAGAAGAAGAAATTAAAGAAGAAGAAAATGAATTTAAGACTAATGAGGAAGTTGAAGAAATAATCGAGGAGGAGGAAGATAACGGAGATGGTGAAAACTTTAACTCCTTCCCAACTATGGAGGAATTAACACATCATGAATGGCTATTAAAGAATCCTTGACCTCCGTGGGTAAAGGCAAGGATAAGAGCCAGAAGCCCGAACAACATCAAAATTTCCTGCATGGTCGGTCACTTCTTTAAGAAACACACTTACATAGACCTAGAATCGCCAATCAATATCATGTCTAGGCGTTGATACAATCAGATCATGACTTATAGGCTTAGATCAAGGCAGAAGTCGTTAAACCCTAATAAAATTAGCAACTTTGTAGGAAGAATAAGAGGCCTAAAGATTTTCATAGGAAGCTTCGCCTATGAATGTGACTTTATGATATTAGAATATACCACTAGCATTATCGATCACCACCTTGGAGAAATGGTCTTTGGAAAACCATTTGTAAGGAATACTGGTCTCGTTTATGATCAGGAAGAGGGAACGGTTACTTTCAAAAAAGATGACGAGAAAATCACATTTATAATGCCTCATAAGATGGAAGCATCTAACCATATAAACTTTAAGGACATAAACACCGATTCTATACCACCCTCTGTCCTTGAGAGTAACGATGACTGTGGTAAAACCTATTACTCGGATAGTCTGACCTTAGGACCCGAGTACAGGGAAGACAAAAGTATAACCAAAAAATTCGACACCTAATGAAATTAGAAAGAGAGGCCAAGAGACACAAAGGAGAAGTCATGTAAGGACGTGTGACTTTGAGTCTAGCTACAAGACTCGTAAATAAAGAAAAAAGATTTTTGGGAGGCAACCCAATATTTACTTTTATCGCATATTAGGAGTGTCATGTGTTTTATTCTTTTCATTTTATTCTATCATGTTTGAACTCTATCTTGTAATCATGCTTTGTATTGTTTTTAACCTCGTCTTAATTTTAATCAAAGGTATTTTGCAAATAATAAGTGTAGGGGAATTTTTTTTTTATGTAGTGTTTTTTGCTCACAATATAAATAAATACAAATGCGTGCAAGGAAAAGTTTCTCATTAAAAACTAAGAGGAAATCTTCACAGTCGTAGGAGTGTTGGTCGGGTTAAACCCGACGGCGTCGCGTCTCACAATGTGAAGATTCAAAAATTTTCAGTAATTTTTGAAAATAAAAATGCAATATTTAAAAATTTTGTAATTTTGTTTTGTAAACCTGTAAAACCAATGAATTATATCACGCTATCATCCTATCTTACCGCTTTCATATAGACCAACCTAAATGTCTCATGTTTTAGATATATCATATCTCGCCGATTTTACGCTTGGTGTAGTTGTCTTTGTCTTTGATTTACAGGTTATATTTGATGAGAAGAAGCTTGGAAGTTCTTAGGAAGTTTCATTAGACGAATCTTGGAGGACGATCTAACCAGTTATCGCATGTTTCTTCTCCATTATTGAGCAAACCAGGGGAGTATTAGTTTCTTTTACTTGTTTTCTTTTCCCTTTATTCATTTTTACGGGTACTTTTAAGAACATTGGGAATAATGTTCAACTTAAAAGTAGGTGAAATAAGCCTTGGAAACTATTCCTTCAATTGCCATTTGCTTGTTCCTTAAAATGATGGGTAATATATCGAAACATAGCATAAAAAGGTAATTTTGACCAAAATTTAAATTTTTTTATGACACATACCGACGAAAACCGAGTATTAATAGCGTTTCATGGATAGGAATTTATATGACTAGCACAAAAACCCTTAAAATTCCACCCAAAAAATGTGAAGTTCGCCTTTAGATCTATAGGAATTCGGGTATCCATTATTGATACCCAATATAATTTTACCTTTAGCTTGTTTGAGTTAAGGTTCGAATGCAGTCACATGTGTCTATTTCGTCGTAATTGATGTGTACGTTGGTCATTGGTCGCTTTTCAGGAACATAGTATTAGAGTTTAAAATTATATGAGTGAACCGTTATTAAAATAAAATTATAAAACTTGTTTTTGTGATGCATTCCGAGACCGCATACTGAGAATTAGGATTTGCTAGATAAGAGGCACTAGGATTAATGAAGGTCTACGTAAACTAAGATCCGGTGGTCTTGGTGAGTCAAACCACATGAAAGCCATTTTAGTGAGAGAGAGATTAGAGAAGATGGAAGATGGACTTGAGAAATAAGATTGAAAATGATTAAGGAAATACAAATGACTGACAAATGCAAATGACTCAAACCCATCTATGTAAAAGCCATATAGGGGGTATTATAGCCCATACGCCATCTAAACTATACATAGTTGCCTATTCTAGTCACTCGCGTATGGACTATGATAAAACTATGTAAATTCGTAATAGTTCGTCACGTAAAAGTGAATTCCCAACAATAGGAGAAGATTCACCCTTGAGCCTTTGCGAAGGAGAAGATTCACCTTTGAGCCTGTGCCTTTCTTTTTCTTCAAACTAGATTTTAAACTATCAAGGGTGATCTATCTCTTTATTCTTCGAAATACTACTGTTGTTTGCAGTATTCCTATAATTCTTGGTATTACCTTGAAGCTGTGATCCGCAAGCACTAGTAAAAGTCTTACTCCTGTAGAATGCAACACACGCTTTTTAGAAACTATGTTTGAAGTCGAGGCTGTTTTTTGTTTTTTCTGTGGATGTGAGTGATTCGGCAAACCTAACTTTCTTGTCCTTTTTCCTCGTAATGTACCTCAATGATATTGAGGACCACAATTGTTGATGCTAGGCATGAACTACTTAAGTGTGAAAGCAAATCCAGAAATGACTTTGGGAAAACCTAAAGGCAGCCTCTAAAAGTGGATCTTGAGGATAATTTGGCTTTTACATGTCGACTATATCCCTAAGGACCAAAGTCTTCTTCTGGGTATGCTTAATATACGAGGAAGATGATCATCCTTTAATTCAACAATTTGGTTTTGATTGTTCCATTTATCCTAGACATGTTTGGATCAACAAGTGGGTCACAGTCTCCTTGATATCTATGCTTTTTCCTATAAGTACCTAACTCACTTTTTAGGGCTGCTTTTGACCAAACCTTGTTCCTAAATGTTTGCATTTTAATCATAAATCCCTCCCCAGACTTTATATTGACTTGCTTGATTAACGCATCACATGTTCTTTTGATTGAACACGTTTTGGTTTAATCGAGTCAAAATTGGTTTATAAACGTTTCAAATGCTCATTACTCAGTCAACAATGTTTTGTCACTCTATGTTCCAATTCAATGTTAAGAGTCTCAATTTCATCCATATCCATTTTGACTGAACTATCCTCCACATTTCCTTTTAAGGACTTAATTTGCTCTTTCAACTTGACTATAACAGTGTCTTTCGCTTGAGACTGAGCTTTCAATTCACTTAATTCGAACAACTGAGTAAAACTCGGAGATTTTGATTAAAACTCTGTTTTCCTGTGAAAAATTTCCTTGATTAAGTTGAGAATCAGCCTCCAAAGTGATGCAATGTTTTTCAAGAGTTTAAAACTCTTACAAAGTTTATCGTAATTTTCTTTATCAACAAAATTCCTTTTTCTTGACAACTCAGTCACGAGTTCGATGACACATTTGACAATCATCACAGTTTCACCACTTGCATTCACAGACAAATCACAACAGTCTTTACAATATCCTTATCAATGGCTTGTGCCAAGAGTCGTTCATTTTCACTCAAAACTTGATTCATTTAACTATCGAAAGTTCGGACCCAAGCGAATGTTGTTTCTACAGCCTGTTCCATTTGATAAAGACTGTTTTGGACATCGGCAAGTTCTTCAACAAGTATCGTTAAAGTTATTGAAGATAGATTTTAATTTTTTATAGAACGAATGATTCATCTCGAAACAAGCCTTTGTATGTTCAACCCCACGTGCCCTCAGTTGATAGCTGTGCAGGGGTTCTATCTTTAACAATCCTGACCAAAGCCGTAAGATATTTTTAAGCTCTTTCAAGCTAGTATTCACCATACTTACTGTAGGAAGTTCTTTTGGAACCTCAACTATGACGGTTGTAGAAGAATGAGATGGGTCTAAAGCTGGGACCGAAGTCGCTTTCCAATAGGCATGTTCACAATATAAATCCATTTTTGTCGAACAAATCGATTGTAAAGTAAACGTTATTAAGAATCGCATAATTGATGGTTTCCGTGTTTATATTAAGTTCACAAACAATGGATCTTGTTCTTTGCAAAAGCATTTTGACACTGCTCTTTTCACTTAGCTCTAATGTTTCATCAGAAATCATGGGGGGGGTGGGGTGGGTGGGTAAAAAGAACCACAATATAAGGATCCATATTAAAAATGGTATTCCCGTCATACCGCCTTTGGCTTTGACTCCCGAGCTTTCTTCATACAGAAAGGTTTTTCATAACCGATAGCTTGTTTCGAGGAATGATCATAACAAATTTTGGATTGAGTCAGCATACGAACAGTTTGCGCAGATTGACCTCTTTTGAAAATGATGTTGTCAAGTTGCTTAATTTTCTTTTCTAACTCAATTTCTCTTTCAATATTTCTGTTTTCTTCTAATTTCAACTTATTTTTGAGTTCAGAAACTGTTTTCATTAAACACTCCTTTTCTTGCACTTGTTCGAAAAGATTTTGCTTAAGATGTACAATCTCGGCAAACTGTTCATTTGATCCTGAAAAACTGTTTTCAACATTTTGTTTTTCTTTCAAATCTTTAACCTCTTCTTTATATCTGTCAAGCTCGGTAGTCAAAGCTTTATTAACAGTGTTGGGGCAATGCAACCACTTGGGTAGTTATTTGTTCAAACATAGACAATATCAGGACATCTTGTTGAGCAGAAGAGTTAGAATTCTGGACAGTTTCCTGTTGTGTTTCACTCAGATACTGAGAATAAGGAATGATATTGCTATCACTGGTTATATCAGTTTCTGACTGACTCACATCATTAGACTGTTCAGAAGACGTCATGATCTGCTCACTTTGATTGATTAAATCATAGGCCAGATTATCTAGATTTTGTACCTCAGTGAGAGCATCTGAGCCATACTGGGAAAGATTCGCCATGAGAGCAAGCTTGGCTGAATTGAGTTCATCACAGTCAGAGTCATAAGCATCCAGATCATCAGCTTGATAAGCAGCATTGTGGGTAAAGACTGTCTGAATGGATTGAGTGTCAGGAAGTCATGGATCTGCCAAAAATGCTATCTCTTCCTCATTTAAAGCCTGACCACCTGCTTGAGCTTGAACCAGCAACACTTTATCCTTGAACCATGTGTCATCCTTTCCTCTTGGGATTAGACACTGCTTTGGCAATATGACCCTCCCCTTTGCAATTGTAACAAATAACAGTTCTCTGTTTCCCCGTGTTGCTACCACTTGCACCAGGTGTGAATTTTCTTGTTGTTCCAGCAGCATAAGTAGTTTGTCTCCCCTGAACCGGTTGCACAGTCACTTTTCCATCATAGATGGTGGCTTGTTGACGAGGGTTTGACGAAGTCCTTTTACGGATTGTTGGTAGTAGGATACCGGGATGTGAAACAGCAGTTAGAATGACATCATGTGATTATTGCGTCAATTGGATCATCCCCCTTCTGGAACACTGGAACAACTAGACTTGAGTCTGGTTGGGAAAATTCAGGTTGTTGCTGTTGATAGGTTGTGGACATAATCCAATTGTGGGATTGATGGTTGATGAGAATAAACGTTGTGGGAACGGTGCATTGATACTCATTTGTTGGATAAGTAATTGAAAGTGGTTTTCTTTGATGGTTGAGATATTGTTGATGTTGATAAGGTGTAAAAAACTTGAAGACTGATATGGTGGAAACGTGATGTTGAGATATGAGACTGTTGGTGAAGGTCTGTAGATGAGATTGTAAGCTGGCTGAGTTAGTGGTGAGATGCAAACTAATGCAAGAGGATCAGGGTTGCTTTCATGCTTCAAGCGAACTTCAATTGCATGTCGTTCATGTTGTTGCCAGATGAGCATAAAAGTTTGATCAACTTGGTAGTGTGGCAAGTCTTTGACCAGTTTAACGGTCAGTAAACAATTTTACTTCCATTATCAGGAAGAGGTTTTAAGGAACTATGTGTTCACTGAAACTGCTCCAACGGCTCTTGTAAATGTTCATATCATTGGAGTAACAGAGTGATCTCAAGTAGTACTCATGTAAACGTCTTCCTTTCTTGTAGAAGTGAACTTATCAAATATTTCACTACGGCTTGCACTAACGTTCTTATTTGGTTAATGATGTTCCTTGCATCAGGCAGTTTAATCTTCTCCAAAGATCCCTTGCACACGATGTGACTCACAAGAGCATAGATTTCAGTGGTAGGCCTTGGAGAATGATAATTTATAGCTTTGATGTCGCAATCTGCTTGAATGGCTTCGGCTGGAGTTAGTTCAAATATTTCCGTTAGCCTTGTTTATCCTCCTCAGTGATTGAGCCAAACTCGTGGTCCTTTTTCAACAGATGCAAGTATCATTCTTCAGGTGTTCTACTTCATCATTAAGTTCCATCCTGCTTTTCCATGAATCATTAACAAGTGTTTTCAGCCTTCGGACATACATATATATATATATATATGTCGTACTTTTATTTTTCGCGTTTACGTAAACTTTGCACGTTTCGCGTTCTTAGCTCATGTATGCACCACCTTTACACCATTAGCCTTTTGTTTACTACACTCAGCATTATAATTAGCAAGATATTTTATCATAGTACATCTCATGGGACACTTTTCCCATGAGTGCACCTTAAGATTACAACTAAGACAAGTGTTGAACTTGTCTTACATGTAATCAACACCTAAGACCTTATCATCCTAACTCTCTCTTTCATTTATAAAAAAAATTCATTCTCTTCATCCTCTTGTTTATTGCCGAGCCACACAACCACCACAATCACACACCTAAAAATTAGTTAGTTACTAGTTATTGTTATCTAAGGATGAAGGTTATGGTTTAAAACTAGTGTTTCTTGATCCATTTTCTTTTCTCACCACAAACATCAACACCAATCTCATCATCTTTTCCATGGGTTTCTTTGAAGATTAGTGAGGGTTTTACATGAGTTTTGGTTAGTTGGAGCAAGGTTATAAATATTAAAGGCTGATTTGGAAGATTGACTATTATCTTGGTGATTTTGGTTTAGGAGTTTTCTTGTTCTTGTTGACTTCACCATCATTAACCTTTGTAAGGAATCATGTAATTCTGTACTTCTATACTTTTCACATGTTATTGCATGTTACAAATATGTATTTTCAAAGATTATACGTTGTACTTAGTGAAGAATACTAGTAATCTTAAGATCAACCAAGAACAATAGTGAGATATGGGTTGGGATGTTAGAGAGAAAGATGATGGAAAATGGATGAATGTATAAAATGAATGTATGGAAAATGGAACAACCAACCCTCTCCAAGACTAGGAGAGGGTCTATTTATACTACAATGGCCGGCCATGGGATGAGTTGGGTCTCCCATGGGCCTTGGGCCGGACTAGATTACTAATCTAATCCTTATACTAACTACGAGCTAAGACTTGTTACAACTTTGGAAGTGACCGACACTTTTCGTGTTTCCAACAATAGCGATGCAATAAGTAAATAAGTAATCTACAAAGTATAAGCAAGTAAAGATAAGAAAGATCAAACCGATGACACAATGATTTATAGTGTTTCGGCTATGAAGCTCCTCTTCACCCTACTCCGCTCCCCAAGTACCCAACTTAAGAGTTATCTTTACTATGTCAACAAGCTCCCATTAGGCGAAGAAAACCGTACACGTCGCTTACACTTTTTTCGGTACAAAGCTAAATACCGAGTTCTACTTCAAGATAGAACCAATCTAACACACTATGTATTTTGTGGCCTAAATACTAACCTACCATACACATATAATATACACAACACATAACACAAGATATACAAGATGAATGATTATCACAATCGTGATGACACAACTAAACTATTAACACT
>BQNB010136400.1:0-18007 GCA_026074375.1 Tanacetum coccineum
TTGCAATTTCTACCCTGTCTTTTTAGAATAATAAAATAGTTTTAATAATTTTCAAAATTAGTTTTAATAAAATTAGGTTTTAGATTTTAATTAGTAAAATTAGGGTTCAATTGGTTTATAAAATTTGGGCATTTTTATTCCATTAGTTTTCTGCACCTTTTTAGTAGTTAGAAGTCATTTTTCTTTATTTTTCCAGTTAAATTTGTATTTTCTAGGAATTAAAATAGATTTTTAGTAATTTCTTTTTCTTAAAAAATTCATAGAAAATAGAAAAATAGTTGGAAAATTCTAATTCTTTTTGTAATAATTTTCTTTTTCATTCTAGTATTTTTGAAAAATAAAAATAGAATTTTAGTGTTAATTTTTAGAAAAAGTTTATTTTTAGTTAATTCATTTTTCTTTAGAAATTCATAAAAAATTCAAAAATAGTTAAAAAATTCTAATTCTTTTTCCTAAAATTTTCTTTTTAAATTTGTGATTTTTAGGTATAAAATTTGTTAAAAGTAGTGCCTTAGATTTTAAATTTCAGTTTTAGCTCATGTTTTTAATTTTCGTGTATTAAAATTGCATGCTAGTTAATTGTTTTTAATTCTTTAATAGTTTCTATAGTTTAATTGTGCTATTATATTCGTAGTATAATTCAAAATTTAAAAATCCTTTATTCATTCTTGACTCGAATCCGAATTATTCCTGAATTTCAATTCACGACTTCGTTGGGACACGACCCGAGAAGAAATACTTCCCGGTTAGAAATATACGTATTGTGTTTTCTTAAGTGAGATTTTATCCGTTTATTTCTTTTTTTTGAGAAGTAATTTGGAAAGAATTGTCACGAGATTTATACTATACATATATAAATTTGACTAGTGCTTACACACGCATTCCAATCACTATAAGGAACATGTTAATGCTCCCCCTCAAGTTTTGAGGGTATATAAGACTGTGCTGAGTATAATAATTTGAAATTTTTTTTACTTTGCTATTTTTGTTTATACTATATAAAAATACAAAACATTCATTAATTCGATTCCTATCGAATTAGTTAAAATACAAAAATAAAATAAACATATTTGGATACTAGCTATCCATCTTAAACCATTCCAATAAACAACAAAATTAATCGTGAGTTACTCGCGAGGTACGACGGACCTTCGAGTTTACAAACTATAAGGTGAGTATAAGGAAAGGTGATAGCTACTTGCTAAGAAGTCATTGCGGCTCGCTAAGCCTTTTCGCTCACTTGGTTGCGTAATCTTGAGACTTATCGCTGAGTTTGTTAATTAACCGGTTACCAAAATATTTTTCTTTTTGTTTTCCTTCTACTAAATAATAAAAAAATGTAATTTCCCCAAAAATAATCTTCTTATCCCAATTATTTTTTTTATTATTTTACTCGTGATCATTGCGCACTCGTTCTTCCTTGGCAATACACAATGTCGAGACGGACGTAATCGTCGACGTTCTCGACAACAACAAGAGGCAATCCCTCTCATTCCGGATCCGTTTCCAATGGCCGATGACCGACCTATGGCCGAGCAACTTCAAGCTCCCACCGGGGGGTTTGAAAGTGCTATAGTTGTACCACTCATCAATGCTCAAAACTTTGAACTAAAATCCTCTCTCATTAATCTTGTTCAAAATCGAATTTACGAGGAGGTAATGATGAGGAGCCTCATGCTCATATTCGTCATTTTGAGAGCATAACTAATAATCAAAGGTACCCGGATGTACCTAACACCACCATCAAACTTCTTCTCTTTCCATTTTCTCTTGACGGGGTTGCCAAAACATGGCTTGACAAAGAACCCCCGAACTCTATTCTTACATGGGATGACTTAGTGTCTAAGTTCATCAACTTCTTCTTTCCACCTTCTAAGACTACCAATCTTCGGAATGAAATAACGAATTTTCGACAAATTGCTCAAGAATCTTTCTCCGAAGCTTGGGAGCGTTTCAAGGAACTTCTAAGGAAGTGTCCTCATCACGGGTTTTCGCTCATGCACCAATTAGACACATTCTATAATTCGTTGAGCTATAATGATCAAGATTCTCTTAATTCCGCTGCCGGTGGCAATTTTCTCTACAAAAGTCCAACCGAAGGACTACAAATCATAGAGAATAAAGCCAAAGTTAGATGTTCACGGAACGCCGTGATGCGAGTGAGTACGAATGCTCCTCCATCTTCTTCTACTTCTTCATCATCTAACTTCGAATTCCAACAAATGGCGGCGGCATTAGAGGATAAGATGACTTTGACTTTTAGGAATGAAATGAATGAGATGAAAAATATGATGAAAGCTCTTGTGCCTACTCCCATTCCGATTAAAGCGGTGGAGGAAAGGTGTACTACTTGTGGTAGTAATCATAGTTATAATGTGTGCCCAATGACTAGGGGAGGTTATGAGTACCCGGTTTATCATGATAATTTTCAACAATTTCAACAAACCGCTTCGGTCGGTAACTTTGTTCAAAATGGAAATTCCGGATACCGTCCTCCCAACTTAGCGAACCAAATAAGACCACCGGGCTTTAATCAACAGAATAACAATAGGAATGTGAATGCTAATCAAGGTTATCATCAAAATCAAGGTTATAATAGGAATGGGAATAATGGGAACCAAGTTAACCATGGAGCTAACTCGGGCTTAACACAACAAGCTCAAGCTTATCAAGCCCCGAGTACACAAGTTCCGGTGACTTATGCTAGATTTGAGGCTTACACAAAAGCAAATGATGTTACTTTGAATAATTTGCAAAAGAATTTGAATGATTTCAAAAGGGAACAACAAGATTTTCAAAATGAGCAAAGGAATTTTCAAAATATGATGCTTAACATGTTTCAAAAGCAAATGGGAAATAACAATGCATCGGGTTCGATGCTTCTACCTCGGGTACTTTGCCAAGTAACACTATTCCTAATCCGAGGAATGAAATGTAAATGGGGGGGAGGAAGAGGAAAAGAAAAGGAAAATTACCACCCGTAGTGGTGTTTGTTCTAGCGAAAGAACCTTACCCCGCTATGCCTCCTCCTTATGTCAATCCGGACAATGAGAAGGCTAAGGAAACCAGTGACAAAGGACAAAGTGCAACGCGAAATTTCAACAAGTACGCAACATCCAACCTGTTAGACCATGGGAAAGGAAAGATAAGTTGAAAAGATAATGAGAAAGGATGAATAAGAATGAAAAAGATGATGAGGCTGTTAAGCCGGTTGGCAGTCCAAATTCTCCTGAGCCTTCTTCTGCTCAAGTTAATAATTCTCCACCCTCAAAAGAACCTTCTAAAGAGACTCATCTTCCATATCCTTCTAGGGAAGAGTATGAAAAGAAAAGTGAAAATGATAAAGTGCAAATCCAAAAGTTTTGGGAAATGTTCAAAAAGATTCATGTGAACATTACTTTGGCAGATGCTTTGATCTTAATGCCTAAGTATCAAAAGATGTTAAAAAGCTTATTGTCAAACAAAGAGAAGTTAAACGAGATGGCTAATACACCGGTGAGTGAAAATTGCTCGGCGATCATTCTCAAAAAGCTTCCTGAAAAGCTTGAGGATCCCGGACGGTTTCTCATCCCGTGTAATTTTAGTGAGCTCAAATGCAAAGCCTTAGCCAACCTAGGAGCTAGTATCAACCTTATGCCATTCTCCGTATACACAAAGTTAGGCCTTCCCGCATTGCAATCTACCCGGATGACCTTAGAACTAGCAAATTGCTCTCTTTGTGTTCCTAAAGGAATTGCTAGAGATGTTTTGGTCCCGGTGGGAAGATTGACTTTCCCGGCCGATTTTATTGTAGTAGACTTTGAGTGTAATTACCGAGTACCTTTGATACTTGGTAGGCCTTTCTTAAGGACCGCACGGGTCTTAATTGATGTTTACGGGGAAGAGCTAGTGATAAGGGATGGTATGGAAATGATAGTTTTTAAACCGGAAGGGCGACGTGGCAAGGATAATGACAGAGATAACTATCGTTACCCATAACGGAGCTCCAGGGACCAAACGGGTAACTATAGTGTCAAATAGGGACCCCGTACGAGAGTCCCCGTAATCTGGGGACCAAACGGGGAAACATGGTGGAGTTTAGGGACGAACAGTGTAATTTACCTTTTATTTTATGAGATGAATTTTAAGATGAGGAGGTGATAAAAACTTGGAAAAATTGCTTGAAAGTTTAAATAATGATCCCTTCTTTCACCACGTCACGTTTCCTCTTGAGTTCAAAAAGGAAGTTAAAAATGTTGAATCGGTCAAAACATCAATAGAGGAACCACCCGAGCTTGAACTCAAAGAGTTGCCTTCTCATCTTGAATACGCTTTTCTGAAAAGGATAATAAACTACCCGTCATAATTTCAAAAGATTTAAAAGATGATGAGAAGGTAAAACTTATTGAGGTTCTTAAGGCTCACAAAAGTGCTCTAGCTTGGAAAATCTCCGACATTAAGGGAATTGACCCAAAGTTTTGTACCCACAAAATCTTAATGGAGGATGATTACAAACCGGTGGTTCAAATGCAAAGAAGGGTCAACCCTAAAATACATGAGGTCATTAAGAAACGAGCTCATCAAGCATCTTGATGCCGTGGCTTGATTTACCCCATATACGGATAGCCTATGGGATATCCCGGTTCATTGCTTTCCTTAAAATGGGGATGACCGTAGTGATGAGGATGACAATGATCTCAGTCAACCCGACTTGTGACCGGTTTGGAGAGTTGTGCATTGATTATAGTAAGTTGAATGATGCCTACTAGAAGGACCAATTGTTCCTTGCCTTTCATGGACCAAATGCTTGAAAGGTTACGGGGAAGAGTTCTATTCGCTTCTTAGACGGGATTTTCTGGTACTTTTCAAATCCCGATTTGACCCACAATACCAAGAAAAGACCACCTTTCACATTGCCCTGATGGGACCTTTTTGCCTACAAAAGAATGCCTTTTGGCCTTTGTATGTACCGGGACCTTCAAAGGGGCATGACGGCCGATATTCCATGACATTGATAGAGAAAGACCATGGAGGTTTTTATGGATGATTTTTTCCGGTTTTTGGGGATAATTTTTCAAAGTGCCTTGAAAACTTTATAAAAAGCTTAAAATCTATGTGAAGAAACAAATCTTAGTGCTTAATTGGGAAAAATGCCATATCATGGTAAAAGAAGGAATAGTTTTTTGGACATAAAATTTCTAAAAGCGGTTATAAGTCTTGATAGTGGCAAAAGTAGAAGTGATAGACTAAATCCCTTACCCGACTACGGATAAAAAGGAGTTCGAATTTATAGGTTCATGCGGGTTTTTATCGAAGGTTCATACAAGACTTTTCAAAAATTGCAAGACCCATGACTCATCTTTTGGAAAAAGAAACTCCTTTTGTCTTTTCGGATGAGTGTAAACAAGCTTTTAATGATCTTAGAAAGAAGTTGATTGAATCACCAATACTTTGATGACCTAAATTGGGATTACGATTTTGAAATCATGTGTGACAGTAGACCCTAAAACTATTAGGAAGAACAGCTTTTGACCTCCAGTCATTGAGGATTGGAATTCTGATGATGATAATGAGGTATACTTTATACCTAATGTTGAAAATAAAACTATTAGACATAGCATTGAAAAGATAAAATTTGTTAAGTCTGCTAGAGAAACACCTAAACAAAACAAACACTATTCTAGAGGGAACTAAAGAAACTAGAACAATCTTATGTCCCAAAGACTAGGAAGTGACTTTAAAATGATTAATAAAGCTTTTTTTGTTTGTGGTAGTTTTGAGCATCTTCATTATGTGTGTGATAAAAAGTTTATAAGACCAGTGTGGAACAACTCAAGTAGGGTGAATCACAAGAACTTTACTAATAAAATGACTCACCCTCACCCTAATAGAAGATTTATTCCACAAGCAGTATTAACCAGGTCTAGCAAAATTAATACTGCTGGTACAAGTGTTAATACTGTTGTCAGACCAGTTAATACTGCTGGCACAAAACCAACTGTGAATCATCCTAGACCAATATCAAATGCTTACAAAAAGGGATATTCTCAAGTCACAAATCCATTTAACAAGTATTTAGAAAACAAAAATAGTATTTTTAATAAAAAGGTTAATACTGTCAGGGTAAAAGATATTACTGCTAGGGATAGAGCAGTAGTAAGTGAAAACAAGGGAAAAGGGGCTAATGCTGTTAAGGCCTCAGCATGCTGGGTTTGGAAAGCCAAAAACAATAGTGCATCAAATACTTTTAAGAAATATTCTTACATTGATGCACGAGGCAGATCCAAGTCTATAATGGCTTGGATCCCCAAAAGACTCTAATTCTCTTATTTTATGTGCAGGGAAACCCACAGCAGAAGGAGTACAAGGAAAAAAGAGTTATTGATAGTGGTTGCTCTAGGCACATGACTAGAAACAAATGCTATCTTACTAAATATAAAGATTATGATGGTGGTTTTGTTTCCTTTGGAGATGGTAAAGGTAGAATTTCAGGTAAAGGTAAAATCAAATCTGGAACATTGGTTTTTGATGATGTGTATTTTTGTAAGGAGCTTAAGTATAACCTATTTAGTGTGTCACAAATTTGTGACAAAAAGAACAATGTTCTTTTTACTAACACTGAATGTCTAATCTTATCTTCTGACTTTAAGCTACTTGATGAAAGTCAAGTCTTGCTGAGAGTTCAAAGAAAGGATAACATTTATAGTGTTGAACAAAAGAGTGTTGTTCCCACTAAAGGTTTAACTTGCCTTTTGCTAAGCGGACAATTGATGATCTAATTTAGAAATTGAAAGAAAGTAACATTTTACATTTCATAAAATATAATTATCCTTGCTTTTTATATTTTAAACCTCTCAAACATGGGTATAATTGTAATTTGATCAACTTTTTTCCTTTTTGTACAACTCAAGAACACAAAAAACTTATTACCTTTCCTTTCTTTCAACTCAATAACACAAACATTCTTACTAACTTTAAAAAAAAAAAATTCCTTTACCTTTCTTTTCTTTTCATTTACTTTATTTTTTTGTGGTTTAAAACTCGAAAACGCGGAGTAAGAACTTTAACCGAATGCATGTTAGAATTGTTAAGAAAATATAATAACCGAATGTATGTTAGAATTGTTAAAAAAATATAAGAGCAAATAGCACAAAAATGCACTCAATTCAAAGTCTTTTTTCAATCAAGATAATTTACTTTTTTTCTTGCACATAAAGGAGGCCAACTTTTTTTTAGCCGATTTAGGTTTTTTTTTGTCAGCTCCCGTTAAATAACTACGCTTAATTTAGTCATTTCCCTAAATAAATATTATATGAAATTTAAGGGTTTTTTTACATTTATTCACTAATAGAGAATACACAGTTCATTGATTGTCTTGTATTTGATTAATTCGTAATTGAGAATCAGTTGTTAATAAGCGACAGTGTGTTTTGTCATCACAGAATTTGACCAAATGGGGTGGAGCTTTGCTGGAATTATCTCAATTTGGAAATATCAATGAATCAAATAAGATGATCAAAGGTACTGTTTTGCTTATTAAAATCTCATGAATTTAAGCAGTAATTAATATCTTGCTGTTTGGTGTAAAATGCAATAAAATCAATCTTAGATGTTGTTTCCAAGTTGGAAGAGGCATTAGCTATCAACCCGTTGAAACACGAGGCTATGTGGTGCTTAGAGCCTTAGGTATCATAACTTGGCAACATCAAGTTTTTGATGTCACGTCAGCGTCACATCAGCATAACACAAACACCACTCCTTTAATCATAACACCAAATAACACCACCACCTCATATATTTTTCAGTAAACCCCAAAAACGAAATAGATATTTCATTCTTTTAACAAACTAACCATTTCATTCATAAAATTCAAATACACATTATAATACTAAAAAAAAACATACATTAAAAAAAATACCGAAATTAAAAATAAAATAAAAAACGCCCCGGCGACTAATCTTCTTCCGATGCTTCTTCAACTTCGCGCCAAATATGGTTCATAAGGTTTTGTTGGAGACTAATATGCGTATATTTGTCTCTTAATTCTTTTGCTTTACGACGTTGGGTTTGACATCGATCGATCCACACTGTTTGCAGTGACCTTGCAGGATTAGAATACACATGTTTCCAGTCAACAACCGACATATTTTGATCTTCTAAAATCATGTTATGCATTATGATACCAGCATACATGATTCTACGTAATGTGTTGACTTCGTATGTACGGGCCGGTTGTTGAATAAGTCCCCACGTCCTTGGAGAACACCGAAAGCACGTTCGACATCTTTCCGTGCACTTTCTTGACACTGTTTAAAGTACGTATGCTTCGGATCAGTTGCAACCGTGAATGATTTGACGAAACTTGCCCACTCCGGGTAAATTCCATCAGCCAAGTAATACCCATTACGATACTGAACTCCGTTTACCACATACGGAACCACAATGGCTAAGTCATCTAATAGGTCGTCGAATAACGAAGAATTATCTAAAACATTAATATCGTTATTCGCACCCGTCATCCCATAAAACGCATGCCAAATCCACAGATCTTGCGAAGCTACAGCTTCAAGCATTATAGTAGGGTATTTTTTATCACCCCTACCGTATTGACCTTGCCATGACACTGGACAATTTTTCCATTCCCAGTGCATACAATCAATACTTTCAAGCATTCCCGAAAAACCATGAACATTGTTATGCTTTTGTTGTATTTTTACAACGTCTTCAAGTGTTGGCTTTCTTAAATACTTCCGCATATACAATTCTATGATGCACATATTAAAGAAAAATAGAGCATCTCGTGCAGTATGCTCACTCATTTGCAAATATTCATCAAACGCGTCAGGTGTGCTGCCGTATGCCATTTGGCGTATGGCAGCTGTGCACTTCATAAGAGCACTAATACTCATTCGACCCGTACAATCGAGTCGAGATTTGAAGAAATGAAAATGTTGTGGGAGAGGATCGGCCATATAACTTGAAATGCCATTGAAAATTTTTAGAAAAAGTTTACGGCTCATACGAAATCTTCTTCGAAAATAGTATAACGGATACTTACAATGATCATCAAAATAATCAGCACGTAGACGTCTTTCGGCATCTTCACGGTCACAGAAGATCGGTGTACGGGTCAATCGTGGTTGAGCTTCTTGTTGTATTAGTCATTCGTGATACTTGATAGATGTTTAATTATACATGTTTTAAACCCGTAAAAACTTGCAAAAATGACCAAAAATGCCAAAAGATCTGTGTGTTTGTGTGTTTTTTTCCATGTGTGTAGGCTATGAAGGAATGAAGGCAAAAGTGAAGAAAAGTGATCAAAAACGACAAGAATGGAAAGACAAGATCAAGAGATGAAAAATTCATGATCAAAGCCGAACCTAAACTCGTTAAAGCCCAATTCAAGCCCAAAATCACAAATGTCAAAGTGATAAATGATCAAGGACTTATTTTGAAGATTTATGATCAAGAGGGACTAAGTTTGCCAAGTTGTGAAAGTATTCTCAAGAGTTATCTAAGGGATACCAAAGCAAGGGACTGTTCTTGCCATTTTCGAAAGTTATATAAAGAAGAAAGTTAAAACGGCTAAAGAGCTTATAACCACGAGGACCATTTGTGTCAACATTTCAAACTTTGAATATGGTCAACTCTAGTCAAAACCCGTTTCTTTTTCCCTCCCAAACCCAACTACTGTACATCTTCTTCATCTCTCATCCCTGCAACTCTCTACACTGGAACACTCCCCAATCCGCCATAAACCTTTCACAATCACTTTTCCACCTCCCTTATACATTTTTACCTCGTATTTAATACTTTTACACATCACCAATCCAACGTGGCATTTCCTTATTGGTTCCTACAAGTAATCAAGCCACGTAGAGCTATTCTATTGGACAGACCACGTCATTGACTCAATCAAGGGCTGACAATCATGGCAAAACGGTTATAGTTTATGGACGGTCAAGATCATTTCTTCATTATCACCTCAAGCACTCCTCAACCTCTATAAATAGGCATTTAGGTTCTCATTTTCGAGAGTTAGTTAATAGTTTTAATTTTCAGTTGTAATTTTCCTTTTAAGTCTTTTGTAATCGTTACTCTTTTAATATCAAGCTCATTTTCAGTTTTTAGCTCTCAATACTCTTTACTACTGTTCTATAAGCTTTGTTAAGTTCTTCTAGTTACCTTTACAAGCTACTATAAGCTGTTGTCACTTTATTTTACAAAAAGTCAAAGAAAAGTCAAACAAGCTTCAATAAGCTTGTTTCTACTTTTAAAGCTTTCAATTTTGTTCTAAAAGTTTTTTTTACATTAGTTTGACTCAATTTAGCTTTCAAAAGTTAAATTGAGCTTTTATTTCATCAATTACCACAGTGCTCTGTCCATAAGCTCATTCAAGCTGTTGATTGTGGGTAATAAGCCAGAAATGGATGGGCTTGGGGTTAAATAAGCTTCATTTCCTACCAGCTGGACCTAGGGGATTGATAGGTTAAAGTTAGGTTTACTACAAGTGCTTAGGACCTCTTGTGAGTTTCTCTTTTCTAAAAATTAGTTTAACTGCTTATTCTACTGTTCAATAGCTTTTAATTAGCTTATTTTGTGATTTACTGCTTCATTAGCTTTATTAATACTCACTTAGTTTACTCTTAGCTTTTTAATCTTTGATTTCAAGATTTAACCAAGTTCTAGTGTTAGATAGTCTTATAATTCATAAAATAGCTTAATTGTTTGCAGCTTATTTCATATATCTCTAGTGCTTATTTTCAGTGTTATTTTGCTTAATGCAGTTTGATTAGCTTAGTTCTTAATCTGTTTTAGCTTATTCAAGTTTCTAGTAGTCTAAATCTGAGTTTGTCAATTTTTAAGGGGTGTTTGGCAATAGGCTTGAATTTTATGCTAAACACATGTTAGCTCACTTTATACCTTAAGTCCACTTTTGATAGCTGAGAATAAGCTGTAGGATTGATTTTCAAAGTTTTTCATAAGCTAGATCTTAGTTCAGCAAGTTTTTCTAAGTGAACCTTAGTTTTCAGCTTTCAATTTAAGTCACAGCTTATTCTATAGTAGATAACAGCTTTTACTCTTTTAGTGCTTGTTTACATTTCCTTGTAGGTTCCAAATTCAGTAGAAATTGAGTTCTTAGGTTTCTTGTTTCCATATTGCAGTTTGATTAAACCTGTTATATCAGTAGCAAGTAGTATCAAATAAACCTCACAGCTTTTTCACTAATATTTTTTAGTCAACAAATGGATTCCAAATTCTGAGATTAAAGCTATTCTTAGAAGCTATTAGTACAGGCTTTAAATAGAAGCACAGCTTTTTCATTTTGAAAATCATTTGATAGCTTAAAACTAGGCCTTAAGTAGCTGTTTCAGATTGTGCTAAAGTCTTTTGAGTTAGCTTATCCTGAACATTCACTTTTAAGAGCAAATTTCTTGTTATTCTAGTTTTCTTTTGGCTTATTTCTTTTTAGATATCCTTAGTACACATCATAAGCTTTTTGTAAATTCTTTTGGTTCTTATTTTCATTGAGTATTAAGCTAGAAATAAGCCAAAGTTTAGAAAAGTTAAAATTTCAAAGAAACATCATAGTTACTGTAGCACAGGTTAAAAAGCTAAATTTCTTGCTTATTCAGTAGTTAAAATGTCAAAGTGCTTTTATTAAAGTTGTAGTAGAAAAGCTCAGGTCCAACTTTTCTGTTTTGAGTTTTGCTTATTTTCACTTTTGTAATAAGCTAAATTTTGTTTAAGTCGTAGGGTCTGTTTGGTATTTTCTCAATAGTTAAGGGTGTTCTGTTTTCACTATAGTGTAAATATCTGTTATTTTCCCCGCCTACCCTTTACTTTCATTTTTTGTACTTTCGACCCTGTTCTTTTAGGATAAAAAAAATAGTATTAATATTCTTAATATTAGGTTTAATAAAATTAGGGTTTATGTTTTAATAAGCAAAATTAGGTTTCAATTGATTAGTAAAAATTGGGCATTTTCATACCATTAATTTTCTGCACCTTTTCAGTAGTTAAATATCATTTTTCTTTATTTTTCCAATTAAATTTGTATTTTCTAGAAATTAAAATAGGTTTTTAGTAATTTCTTTTTCTTTAGAAATTCATAGAAAATAGAAAAATAGTAGGAAAAATCTAATTCTTTTTGTAATAATTTTCTTTTTCATTCTAGTATTTTTGAAAAATAGAAATAGATTTTTAGTGTTAATTTTTAGAAAAAGTTTATTTTTAGTTAATTCATTTTTCTTTAAAAATTCATAGAAAATACAAAAATAGCTAAAAAAATTCTAATTCTTTTTCCTAAAATTTTCTTTTTAATTTTGTGATTTTTAGGTATAAAGTTTGTTAGTATTAGTGCTTTAGATTTTAAATTCTAGTTTTAGCTCGCATTTTTAATTCACGTTTGTTAATTTTTCGTATTAGTTAACCGTTTTTAATTCTTTAATCGTTTTTATAGTTTAATTTTTATATTAGTAGTTTAGTGTAATTCAAATTTAAAAAATTGAATACATTCTTGACTTGAATCCGAATCTTCCTAGAATTTCAATTCACGACTTCGTTGGGATACGACCCGAGAAGAAAATACTTCCCGGTTAAAAATATACGTATTGTGTTTTCTTAAGTGAGATTTTACCCTTTTATGTTCTCTTGTTTGAGAAGTAATTTGGAAAGAATTGTCACGGGATTTATACTATACATATATAAATTTGACTAGTGCTTACACACGTACCAAATTTTGGCGCCGTTGCCGGGGAAGACGTGAACGATTTTTGAGGATATTCGTTGAAGTAGAGTTTTGAAGACTCTTCCTTCTTGGAAGTTACTTTGCTATTTTTGTATATATTATATAAAAATACAAAACGTTCATTAATTCGATTCCTATCGAATTAGTAGCACCAAAAGAAAAAAAAATATATATATATATATATAAAAAAATATCAAATTTTTTTTTAGTTAAAATACAAAAATAAAATAAACATATTTGGATACTAGCTATCCATCTTAAACCATTCCAATAAACAACAAAATTAATCGTGAGTTACTCGCGAGGTACGACGGACCTTCGAGTTTACAAACTATAAGGTGAGTATAAGGAAAGGTGATAGCTACTTGCTAAGAAGTCATTGCGGCTCGCTAAGCCTTTCCGCTCACTTGTGCGTAATCTTGGAGACTTATCGTGAAGCTTGTAATTAACGGTTACCAAAAATATTTTTCTTTTTGTTTTCCTTCCTAATAAATACTAAAAATTGTAAATTTCCCCAAAAATAATCTTCTTAATCCCAAATTCTTCTTTTTATTATTTTCACTAGTGCATGCGCACTCGTTCTTCCTTGGAATACACAATTCCGAGAAGACGTAATCGTCGACGTTCTCGACAACAACAAGAGGCAATCCCTATTGTTGATAAGTTTCCGATTCAAATGGCCGATGATCGACCTATGGCCGAGCAACTTCAAGCTCCCACCGGGGGGTTTGAAAGTGCTATAGTTGTACCACCCATCAATGCTCAAAATTTTGAACTAAAATCCTCTCTCATTAATCTTGTTCAAAATCGAATTTTTCGAGGAGGTAATGATGAGGAGCCTCATGCTCATATTCGTCATTTTGAGAGCATAACTAATAATCAAAGGTACCAAAGAATATTTTTAAATAAAAAAGTATATTAACCACAATGGTTTATAAAAAAAATTAAATTAGTAGCAGATTATTTTGTTTTTTTAAAAGGGCAGTAAATTTTTATGTTTTCTTTTCTTCTTTATTTCCTCCTAATTTCAAACTCGAGAACACAAGAGGCTAGTAAAAAAAATTTCATTATCTTTTCTTTTTCTTTTTCCTTCTTTTCAGCTTTTAATAACTCGAGAACAGAGAATTAGGAAATGCTCATGCTACCCATGGATTTTTAACCCCTGACCATGACGGGGCTCATATTCTATTTGAACAAGCGTCTAAATTTTTTCCAAAAAGCATTGGATGATATTATCACTAATAAAGATGCACATGCCCTTGTCACGAGCAATAATTGCTCGAGTCATCACCGTTTGCAATAATCTGCCCATCGCATATTAAAGTGCAGACTACACTGACTCAAGTTTTGTTCTTAATCTTGGCAGAGAAGTTGTGATTTTGTTCAAATGATCACTGAGATAAGCATATCACAACGAACTATTAGTGAATAAATGTAAAAAAAAAACCATTCAATTAGGTAAATGATTTAATTACCGTTAGGTTTTTAACGGGAACTAAAAAAAAAAACTAAATAGTGTTTCTTATATTAGGATAAAAATTTAATGGTTTTTTTATATATATAAATAATATATAAAAAATATATATATTTATATAAATTTGGCTTCGATTCGGTTTTCGGTTCAAACTGTCAAACCCATATCCAACCTGAAAACCAAATTTGTAGTTCGGTTTAGTTCAATTTTAGCAAATTCGGTTCGGTTATTAAATTCAATTGTTTTTGGTTCAGTTTATTCCATTTTTTTAGTTTTTCTGCTAACCCTGGAAATATATGAGAAAGATGTTTGCTAAAAAGATAGATTGAAAGATAAAAGTGAAATGTGTCTTTCACCTCATGGGCTTGATTGGTCATGGGCATCTTCATAGGCAGGCACCGTAGATTTAAATTTTCAACACTACACATACTGTTTGTACTGTTAGTTTTGCTCTTGGTTTGTTTGTTGATTTTGTATGTTTTAAAACAAGAGAGAGAAAACTTAATCTAGACTCAACATTTGTTAAAGATTTAGGGCCCGTTAGGTATGAGGGGTTTCTTTGGGTTTTGGATTTAAAAGTTAAAAAGAGTTGTTTGGTTGCATTTTTGAAATAATGGTTTGGATTCTTAACTCACTTATATGGGTTTGTATAAAAGATAGGGGTGATGGGGTTTTTTTTTGGGGGGGGGGGGGGGTGTAATGACAAATGTGAGACCAAATGCAATCTCATTCTTATTTTTTATTTTTTATTATTTCATTATTAATATAAATAAATTTTAATTTATATTTTAATAAATAATATATTTTCAAATATTATTTTCTCTCTCTTAACTCAAATTCAAATCCTAAACCAAATTTAAATCCAAATCAAAATCTTAATCACAAACTCGTATGCAAATCAAACGGCCCTTTAATGAAGCAATTATAGCCATATATTTTTTAATCAAATTAAAAAAAACTCACTTTTATCTTCTTTTTTTAAATTAAATATCTCACAAACCGTTAATTGTTACGCAAAACAAACCATATGATCGCGACGAGAATTAAATCATCTTTTTATAAATGGGCACTTCTATATACTTTCGACGACTGAAAAAAAGCGAAAAAAACTTTGACGAAAGTATATATCGAAGTGCCCGTCTAATGAAAGATAAATAAATACTCCAATGGTGTATTTTTTTGTCGCTTGACAATTTACTGTTGGCAAGATATTTTATTTTTAAAATAAATGTGAAAAGTGAGTTTTTTTTAATGAAAAATTTTAGGTTGTTAAAATTAATTTATTGGGTCTTTAGATAATTTTAGGTTACATTTATCAATATATACAATCATAGGGAATTTTTGAATATTTTATTCTTACAAATATTAATAAAAAAATTAAGTCGGATCTAATCTATTATATTTGACCCGTTGTGTGTGTGTGATTTAGGCTCCTTTTAGCCTGACCCATCCCGACCCATTTGATATCGGCCTCAATCCTTCTTTAGTTTTCACGTGGGGGTTATGTGTCACCCAAACACATACCACTTATCCATTAACCAAAACACACACAATGGATCTCACTCACCTTCTATGTGTCTCTCTGTCTCTCTCTAAACCTAGAGACAAAGAAGAACAAATTATTGATATGTATAGGGTGATATGATTGCATACGGTGATTGTGGTTGTGGTTGTGGTTGTGACGATTTTAATGTGGGGTTGTCACGATTGTTCAGATAGGGTTCCTGAATGAGATTCTTTGATTATGTGGTTAGTAATTTTTAAATTTTGATTTAAGTTTGTGTTGAATGATTCTCTTAATTATGGTTACTAGGGTTATGCTTTTGGGGTTTCTGTTATCTGTGATTGTTGGGCGTTGTTATGTTGATTGGTGCTTGACCATACTTAGCTTGCTTGCATATGAATCTTGATATACGGTTGAAAATAATAGTGCTCCGAAATTATCAGACGGCATGATTTGGTTTTTACTTAAAATTAAGACTTATGGTTACGGCTTGCTTATAATTTTAGCATTAAGGTGGGTCCACCCTTGAATTTGATCTTGCTACGTTGGGTGGACGGATGGTCGAGTGCGAGAATCTCTCGCCTCGACAACCTCCACGAACGTATTATTGCTGAATATTACCCATGACAAATACAAATGTCGATAGTGTCAGGTTGTGATGAGTCTCAATGGATTTCATGACGATGAGAACATCTGTATCTTGGCGTGGCGACCTATTATGGTCGCAGCCATGGCGGACGTGTCTTCTTCAATATGTTGTTAGCCTGTCTGAGCCTCCTATACGATAATTTCCTGATGCTTACCGCATTGTTTTGTGATTCTGCGGTAATTGCGGTAATGGATAATTACTTTATATGTGGGTTGTAAGCGGTTGCTTTATTCATGCTTCGTTGCATTTACTTATGGTTGTTATGGTCGGTGAATTTGAAAGCCACGGTTGTTTGTGGTTTGCGTGTTTTATCAGCACGTGTTTAGGAAAACAGAAAGACAGGATTTCTATAGACCATAATGTGGCTGCAGCCGTTTTATATTCTTCCGGTGCATAGTTTACTGGCGCCCAAATCTTGGCGAGGCAGCCACACCCGAAGTGTGGTTGCAGCCATAGCGGGTGTTTGTTTTTGCTTTGATATTTGCAATTCTGAGCCTGATTTGCCACAGTTCTAAGCCTCATTTATCATTATTGCAAGCTGCAAACTCTTTCATATGCACTACTTTTTATTGCTATTTTTATAAACTAAAAAAAGAGCAAGCTGAAAGAAAAGTGCGTTACGATGTGTTTAGATCGTGATGGGCAAAATCGACCCGTATCTTGGCGGGGCAGCACGTCCTGCTTGCAGCCATGGCGGATTACATACCCTTTTATACGGTCTGGCACTCACAAATCTGAGCCAAACGGTTTCACATAATTATTATACAACATAAACAAAAGGTGTGAGCTTTGTTGGTTACTTTGCTTGACCCGATGGTGCATACATATGTATCATTGGGTCTGTTTGATTACGTGGGTCTGTTTGGTGATGTCTTGAGTTGGCAGTTTATCATAGGCGATGAAGATACTATCGTATTTATGCATTTATAATTTTGCAACTCCGATAGATTGTTGGATCGTGATGGGGAAAATCGACCCGTATCTTGGCGGGGCAGCACGTCGTGCTTGCAGACATGGCGGAACGCATACCCTTTTATACAGTCCTACACTCACAAATCTGAGCCAAACGGTTTCACATAATTATTATACAATATAAACAGAACATGGGAGCTTCGTTTCCAACAGAAACATATTCTGTGGGTTACGTGTTTGTGGGTGACGATATTGTGTGTTTTAGTTACTGGATAAGTGGTATGTGTTTGGGTGACACATAACCCCCACGTGGAAACTAAAGAAGGATTGGAGCCGGTATCAAATGGGTCGGGGCGGGTCTTCTACCACGGGTTTATAATAAAAAAAGCTTATAAGAGATAAGTTGGATCCGAGTTTATAATAAAAAAAGTATAAGATTCGAATTTCCAATAAACTATGGGATTTTAAGAGGCCGTGATGAGTCTTGGTGCAATTGATTAAAGCTGAGATCGTCCGCTTCTTGGTGGGGCAAATATCTAAATTTATAGCCATGGCAGACGTATCCTCTTTCTTCTATTGTTTACCTATTCGAGCCTTATTTTTTCATTTACTTTCAACCGGTTTTAGAGGTCTTTTCAATTGTGAATGTTGGGCTAAACTGTTTACGTGGGGCACTTTCAACTAAGCTGCGAGCCGAGCTTATGAGCACAACTGAATGAAAGCTTGAGGATAGCAAAC
>BQNB010136401.1:0-18007 GCA_026074375.1 Tanacetum coccineum
GTAAACTTGTCTTTTGTATTATATGCAACAATTGTAATAAAATTGTCATGGATATGGCTACAGGATGTGAAGTGGCTTCAGACATCTACTACAATGTAGATCTTTGTGAAGGGTGTGATCACTGCAGAGGATAGTAAGAATGGTCAAAACCTAAATCTCGTGTAATTTTCTTTCCGGATCGGGATGTTAAATCTTACAAAGTGGAGAATATGTGTCAAACTTATGCTTCCTTTGTAGGGTAGGACCAGAGGTTACATTGAACAGAACATGTATTCGTATGTTTATGATGATTATTGAAGAAGTCACACACCACATGAATTTCTTTAGCAACCGGTTCGGTTTGTGGAGTTTCAAGCATGTAGGTTTTGCGAATAAAATTAGTATTTGTGAATAAGTTATAGTATGTTTGATTGTTGCTACACATTTAGATTTGAGTTCAGTTGCAAAAACATTTATGAAGTGTAATAAAAATTAATGTGGTACATATTTTTTTTGTTATATGCTCATTTTTAGTGACAACGTATTTCGTCACTATTGGACGTTAAGATCCCGTTAGGTTCACTCAATAATGACACTTTTTTTTGTCACTAATTTCATCAAATAGTCACGACTTTAGCCACTTAGTGACGAAATTATGTGAAGAAATGTGTTGTCACACATCTTTAAGTGACGACTTTAGTTCATCATTAATTTAGTGTCAAATTCAATTTCGTCATTAATAAATTTGTGACGGAGCTATTGTGACGATAAGTGAAGACGTCGATTTTCGTCATTAAACTCGTTTAGTGACGAATTTTCCTCTAATAATGACAATTTTCCAATCGTCATTAAAGCCTTTTTTTCTTGTAGTGTTGCCGACTAAATTGTTACGAAATGTCCCATTGCTTCAGTTTCACATTGCAAAATCACCTTGAATTGATTGTAGTCGAACCCATGAACGGATCCTTAGAATTCATCTCACTTTTGGAACGGATCCTTTGATCATAGTCTTACTTTTTGATCCTTTTGCATAAGAAACACAAAAACGTGGACACATAATTATTTATCACAAATAAAAGATACATCTAAAAACAAATACTCATATTAATACAATTTAAAATTAAGTAGTACTTTGCAATGCAATATCATTACTTTTCACCTAATCATTTATCCACTTTTTTTTTATAAATTAGTTATTTTTGGTATAAATAGTGGTTAATGGTTATGATCAATGCTAAGTTTTGTAACCATTGACATTTAATTTTGTGTAAATGCCTTTATAGTTTCAGTTAAAAAAAACAAAAGCCTTTTATGATCAATGCTAATTATGATGGAGTTACAACTCTTATAATCAATGTTACTTATGATGGAGTTACAACTCTTATGATCAATGCTATTTATGATGGAGTTACAACTCTTGTGATCAATGCTATTTATAATGGAGTTACAATGCTATATACTTTGGTTAAAATGACAAAGTGACAAATTTTCGAGACCGGGATTTATCCTTATAGAACAAGATTCATGCATCGCACCAACCCCACTTTAATAACAAGTTTGATGCTTAACATAAGTAAAACTTTAATTTTGTGTTGATACATTTACAAATGATAGCAAACCGTACATAGATACATCAAAAGAAAAAAAACACAAATCCATGCTAATCGAATTTTTTTAAAACTATACACCGCATCAACTAGGCGCTAATTATTGTCTATTAAAAATAACACTCAAATTTATTATTATTACAGTTTTAAATGACTAATTTAACTTAAAACGACGCTATGAGAAAATAACGTTACCATGCAATTAAAGTAAATTGCAAAAATGCAGCTATGTCATCGAAAAAATTATCCGCCGTCAAAATTTGATCGAAACTAGAAATACCATTGCTATGCCCTGGCACTCGTCTAGTCACTACTACATATAAAGTAAAAACATATCTCTCTCCTCATTAATGCATACAAAATTTTAAGTAATATAAATTTTAAAGCGTATAGTACAACTCTTAAATACACAAAACTTAATTTTAACCTATAGAACTTATAAATCTTATTGTACATCTCTCTCCTATTAATTACTAAAAATTTCTCTAAATAATAAACACTTATATGCATAGTGTACAAGTTAATATAGCACGTCGGTTTGAATGTTGTCATTATGATCATCTAACTACCAATATTAAAGTGTTGTTTGCATAGGTGAATTTTCTAATTCGGTGTTTTGCAATGATATCATTATCGAAATTAAAAACTAAAAATGCAAAAACCTGATTTTTTTTCTTTTCAAAGATATTATTCACAAACTTTTTCGTTTAAGTCGCTTTTTTGAAAGATATAATTCACAAACTGCTACTCCATTCAAGTTAGATAAACTAGACGTGTACCCGTGCATAGTGACGGAATTTTATAGCGGTATATAGTTATAATTGAGATATTGTGATTAATTGTTTCGTGTAACGTTATTGAAATATGGATCGGGGATTGAGATGAATTTGTAAAATAAGAAACAAAAACAGATAAAAGTTGCGTATGATGAATTTGTAAAGAGAAGACAAATTAGAGTTGTTATGCATAATTCGTAGGATGAATTTGTGAACCAACAAATAAGATATGAGTTCAGAATTTGGTCTACTTTATTGTTCGCTACCATTTTCATTACACGTATCTTTCACTGCTAATTATTACAACATCGTAATGCTACGTACTATCGTTTTTGTATCGTCATTATATCTTGATGCACATGTACTTGATATTTTTATATGAAATGATGTCAGATAAAGTTATTGTCTAAAATTTTCATCATACGTAAAGTTGTTATCACGAAAAACATGTAATCAAAAAATATTGCTTGCCAAAACTTTTTATTACAGGGTACGAGACGTCGCATCGCACGAGTACCCTGCTAGTACTATTTAAAATGAAAAAACCTACAAACTTTGAAAGTGAAAAAATTAAATAATCTATGTATGAAAACTATAATCAATATTTAATCAATGTTTTGAAAATCATGTCTCTAATCGATGTCAAGTCACCAGGTTATCGCTTCAACCGGTTTGCCCACTCGGGTCAACCCGGTCTTCCATCGAGTCAAACCGGGTTTCGACAATTAGGACCGGTTTAATATGACCCGTTTTTTGACCAGAAATGGTTCAACCAGTTGAACCGCAAAAGCAGAAAAAAAAAAAAAAAGAACCGGTTTCCGACAATTAAAAAAGAACGGGAGTAATCTGGACCCAATTTTTGACCAGAATTGGTTCAACCAGTTGAACCGGCCGGGTCGAACCAGGTTTCGAAACATTATGTTTAATCCCCAAATCCTCAAACGTTTATTATTTTTCGTTTATAACCCATAAACTTTTTTATCACTACAACTATCTATCGCGCGCTATAAAATCCCGATGCTATGCACGAGTAATCGTCTAATAATCAATTATAAGAAACTGCTTATCCAATACTTTTAAATAGAACACAAAATCAAACGCAGATTTGAATGTGATGATTTTAAAATTTGCATGTAAAATGACACGTGTCGTGACTATACAAAAAGATGTTTACGAAATAAATAAATTATGCTTTTTCAAAAACTCTGTGTTATTAAAGATGGATAACTGGCCATCATCATTCATCACTTATCATGATAGACCCAACATTATCAATTAGAAAAGGAAAACAAGTTTCAGTGAAATCGAAATAATACTTTTCATAGAAATGGGTATTGGAGAAAACACATTTGTACTCATGTGTGGTTGTCAAACTTATTTACAGTCAATAATATCTACTAAGATGGTCAGGAACCATTTATTTTTGCCTGCGGTAAATCAACATGGATGGTGAAATGCCGCCGCCACGCGCACGCCATGAGACGAGTGGCGGGTGAAGGCGGTGTCATGGCGTGCGTGTAGTGGCGCCATTTCAACTGAAACACACTCTTTCACACCTGGCAGAGGGAAGACCAGGTTTCCAAACTTCTTAAAGGAGCCGGTCAAGATGTTACCCTCTGTGTTTACAGTGTTAGCACGAATGTCTTTAGAAATTTAAGAGAAGGAAAGTCAACTTACAGACCAATAAGCAGCGGAATACCAAACAAAGCCTTCTTCTTGATTCACTTAGTCAAGAAGAGAAGAAGTACCCATAATCGATCAACAAACACCAGGAAGCATGAAGCCCCAAATTCCAAAAGATTAGGGTTTCAAGAGTAAACCCTAAATTTCCAAAATGCAAATTAACATCGAAAATCACCAATTCAGCCTCCAATAACCAAGATCCAACAATCAGAACACCCAAGAACGATCAAAAACTCAAAACCCCTCAAAAAACCAGAAACCTTAAATTTTACCAAAATATCAAGAATATACAATCAAGGTGATTGTAGGGTTATTTTACCGGGGTATAGATTCCCTTTTACCAAAAAAAAGGTGATTGTAGGCTATGATACCATGTAAAAATTATCTAAATCAATCACCCAAACCTAACAATACCATATTTGCACTCGACCAACCACCCCACGTGCTTATTTTATTACTACAACTATGGAAGATGAGTTCACAATCGTGTGTGCTGACTAGTACAATACAAGAGACAGTTTGTTGTCCTCAAATGAGTGCAACACTAGAAAATATACAAAAACTCACAACAAAAATACCTCACTACAACATTCTTTAATACCAGAGTAAGACTAAATCAAGATCAAGATGATCTTGTTACAAGTTATCAATATGAACAAGAGATAGAGGGACTAAATGATTTCAGAGAGATAATGAGTTGCATCTGTGAAACCCTAGAAGCTGGGAGATATAGCTTATATAAGCCACCAAGTTACACTTCAACTCTTGAAGAATAGAAAACTTGCAAAACAAAGTTAAACATAAAACTACAACCAAACTGTTAGAAATAAATACAAAAATAGTTCCTGTATTTATAACAACACCATGAAGAGTATAAGTATCATATTCCACTTGAACAAATATTCTTTGATATAGATACATGGAAAAACTAGACAACCAAGAAAAATATAAACTGATTTCTAGATTGAAAAAAAGAAGCCGAATTTTAATATTGAAGAACCTTGGTGGCTTTCTTATCATCTTTTAGATTAGGGCTTAAGACTTTTTCTTTTTCACTAAAAGAATAAAGCTACTGAAGATAAGGTTGGTCGTGTTAAGATGAGGTAGATGTAGCTATTAATGGTGAGAACTCGAGGGCGAGTTCTTTTCAAGTTAGGGGGGTGACGAAGATAAGAATTTGGTTGAAAGCTTGTGAAAAATTACTAGAAGAAAAGAGGGTTTACGAAACAAAAAAAAACCAAAAAATTACCAAAGCATCTCGGGACTAAAGATGGCTAATTTCTTTCTGTTTGGCAAATGCCCCGCACTCCTCTTGGCAGCGCCGCATTTGATTGTTTCGCAAAGATTTTTTTTACTCAGTATTTTCTTATTTAGGAAAGTACAAGGGTGTGTTTAGGACATTTTTTATTTGAAAAATGATTCGTATGCGTAATTAGCAAGCCTACCATTTGCGCCTCACTAACCATTAACCCGAAGTTATCGATGCATTCAAGAACTCGGACATATCTCTGCATCTCGATGTTCCATACTACACACTGCTAGATTTTACAAAGAAGGGCACCAACACTTATGTCTGGATGAATACACACGTTATAGGTTTCATTCAAAGGTCGCAAAATCTTTCCTTTCAATCGCGTTATATTTCAACATAATCCCAAACCAGTTATTCTATCTAACACAGCAAGTAATCAAAAGAAACATATATAGCAAAAGTAACAAAGACTCTGATTGACAAAGTAACAAGGAAACAATATTAGTGAACTTTCCTACTCATAAATAATGTAATTCAAACTTAAAATGACCATCTTTTGTTTTGTGAATTCATAGCAGCTATTCCATTGTAAACAAGTGCAGTATAAATTATTCGACCGATAGACAAGGTAGCTCGCTAAACATGACTAAACTCAATCATCAATCTCCTTCAACTTCCTTGGAAGATAGAACTTAGTTAGATAATTAAAATGGAAGGTTCCAAATGCTTGAAGTTCCACCTTTTGCATCGCTTTCTCCTTCCAATTCAACTCCTCGGCCCAAGCAACATTCTTCTTCATGAAATCTTCCTTCAACAAATCCCGACCAGCCTTGAGATCTTCCTTGGTCATGGGCAACCTACATTCTTCAGGTATCTCATACTTATCCATATCACTAGGCCTAATCCCTAACCGCTTTAAATCTGGTATAATCGAACCATAATCACACAACACCCGTAAACCATCTCGATCAGTGTCCACAAGAGCATAGACATACAATTTACGCCTCATTAATATTAGATAGCTAAGTTACGTTGACCGTTGACCGTTGACACGGTTGACTGTTGCCTTATTTGGCCCAAACCTAATTGTGGGTTTGGGTACATTATGTTTTAGGGTTTGCATTACTTAATTATTAAGCTATGTATTTAGTATAAATACATATAATCACAAAAACTCAATCAATAATATATTATCTTCGTTATTTTACATCCCTGACAAATAACCTAGTAGCAACATCAGATAGTCCTTTCCCTGCCTTCAAAATTATGCAACCTTTCTTTTGTTCGTAAAATTTATCCTTAACTAAACTCCTAAAAACTACGTCTTCACGTATCAATCATAAAGTCGTCACCAACCTTAGAGATATGTTTGAAGGAATTGTTATACCATCAATACCAACTTCCATGCAATCGATACGATCTTCATCATAAGTGAAAGCGAGTGTACCTATAACGGCTCCCTCTTTTTCACATGCATGATCATCATTCTTCATGCAAATTCCTACAACGAAAACGTATAAAAAAACTTTTGATCCGCTAGACCCGTCTAATCCCTTTGAGAGTCCCATCTATAATATTAAGGGAGACCCATCTAGACTCGTTGAGAGACCCAACAAGACTCAGCTATAATATTATCCCTTAAATATATTTACGCACTACAACAATCGCCTTTTTCCCTGGCGAACATTTGAGCATTTCTCTAGCGACAAGTCGCTGGGGAAAGTTTTCCCCAGCGACAAGTCGCTGGGGAATGTTCGCTGGGGAAGCTTCGTAAGGGATTAATCTTCAAAATTTGTATAGAAACCCAAATAAGAGAACTAGGGTTTTTAATGAGCGCACGAATTTAGGAATCACATGATCGAACCCTAAGCAGAAGTTATGATTTTGTTAATGTGTAGTAATTAAATCCCAAGTAAAGTTCATTAACGACTGGAAACCTGAAAAAACCCTAACATAAGAACAAACATAAAAACAACAATTTGGATTACAGAACTCACTTATATCTTATAAAGGATCAAAACAAAATTAGTAGCATGAAGAAAGTTTGAAAAAAGATTACTACCGATCACAAAACAAAATTAGTAGCATGGGATTTGAAAAGGAAGTAAGAATCACAAGAATGATTGTTTGGGAATCACACATCACCATAAGTCACCTGAGGTTTCATGCCCATCTTTTGTTCGTGTATGGGCAAGTTTATGATTTTGTAGTCATGTATTTTGGATGTAACAAACTCACGTAGTGCTGCAATTATAAGCCACTTTCAAGCTTCATTATTGTCTTCTTTGTAGTCTATTGTGGTTGAAAATCTATCTATCTATAAACTATATAAAACAAGGTTTTTGAAACATTGATCTTGAGACAAAAAAATTGTAAAAACGCCACGTGTAAAATCTTAAAATAATCAACGTCTCACAAAAATCCTACCTTCACAGCATTTAATGTTTTACATAAAATATCATGAACAATTCTATCCCTAAATCGCATTGAATATACATCATGTTGAAGCTAGAGACAACAACAAAATCGTTGTAAGCATAAGATAAACCAACAATCAATCAGATCCCTAAATCAAACTCGCTCATTTAATCATTTTTTTCATTAATTAAATCTTGTCACTATGAACCTAAATCAATTCACCAATTAGTATTAGTTTATGAATTCTTTTTGAGAATCAACTCCAGAAACATTCGTTTGGAGATTTCATGTACGTATGAAGCTAGATCTGTATTAATTTTTTAATCAGAACATGGTTAAAAAAAGCATTAGAAATGTCTGGTGATATCATTTTTTGTTTTATTAATTTCTCCAGATTTCGTTCATATCAAAGTTTTTGTATTGTGTGTAGGATGTCATGATGAAGCATCATGAGTTGGTGACAATTACATGGTTTTGTTTCTCAGTTATATTCGATTGGGGGGAAAAAAATCATAAATTTTCATGTTGTTTCTATGCTATGTTTTTATTGAGATATTTTTTAATTAGTATAAAAATTATTCGTGTCATATTGATTTTTCATGTCTAGTTTCTTTTAGTATATGATCAATTGCTTTTTTGGACAATAAAATCTTTGATGTTCATTTAGTATCAATTTTGTCCACCACACATAGCAACTTGATCACTATCCATAGTGAGACAAATATCATTAAGATAAGATACTTGCTTTTTATCATTACACGTTCATTTTGGGTTGTGAGCGGTGAAGATGGAAATGTATGTGTATTTAATGATAGATTGAATTTATTGATTCAGCTACTACTGCTGAAAATGAAGGTGATTATTGATTTAATGTAGCGTTATGTGGCAAAAAATGAAATCCCAAGCACCTTTTTATTATGTTGGATTGTGGTATTCAAGTGATGGTTTTATATTCTGTGTTGGAAAAACATAATCCATTAATCTTTGTAGGGCTGCAAGTCGACACATCAGGAAGAAGAAAAATGAAGCAGCATATTTTATTTTTAGCAGCTGTACTTATATTATAAGTCTGTATTATTAGATTGGGGCCACAGACCCCGAAACCTTATAGGTTAGAAAGGATAGGACGGTTAGGGAGTTCGGTCTTATAAAAGATATGTCGTTTACTTTTATTAAAGGGACATGTCTGTTGGTTTTATCAGAACCATCACAACCCTTTGTGAAGTATCGATTCAGCATGTATAAATAGATAGGAATTCTGCTGTAACAATCAACCCATTCGATTTATATATCAGATTATTATTAGGGTTCAACCCACATCTTCCTTTGTTCCTTTATTCTTGAATGATGTTTATGTTCATGATGCTTGTTTGATCATAATACTGATCAGGAAGATTATGAACGGACATGTGGAAATCGCTTCCTTGTTTCTACATGTGGTAATCAGATGCGAAAGGGATCAAAAACACTACAATTTTGTGCACATTATCAATCAATAGCCAACAGAAGAGAAGAAAGAAAGAAAGGCAGATTCAAAATAGAAGGAACAATAAGAAGAAGAAACAATGGTGCATTTTTTGTTACAAAAGCAAGAAGAAAGAAAGAAGACACAACCATGGATGCTAATTGGAGAAGAAAAGAAAGGTTTGTACCTTATCCAAATCCGTTATACCAAGATGTAGAAAAGTTGGGATCTTCATGGTTCATAATTACCTCGGTCAAAGCAAGCAAGAATAAGCCCCCATAATTAGCAACTTGGTTAGGAGGTGAAGGTTTGTTGTAGCAAAGATGGTCAATCCGATCGTATGGGTGCAAGTAGCCAGAAAATCAAGTTATTTTCGGTAGCAATAGCCCAAAAACAGCAAGAAATTTGATTGAAGGTTAACAGCATAGAAATCAGAAACCAATTTTGATTCTAAGCAAGCAAGCAAGTGAAAACGTCATAGCTTCTATATAAGCATGGTACATCACACATGAAGTAGTAAGCAAGAAAATAGAAGACCAAAAGATTATTAGAATAGGGGATATGTTGGAAAAAAACATAATCTATTAATTCTTTGTAGGGTGCCAATTCGAACATAAGAAGAAGAATACATGAAAACAACATATTTTGTTTTAATGTCTTGGACGCCAAAAGAATTATGTACATAGATTAGTTAGGGATTAAAAATAAAGCCTTCAAGCTTTCTGGTTTGGGCCAACCGACCCAACAAACCCATTAGGAAAATATACGGTTATTTAGTTTTTAGGGATACAACCTTTACTTTTGTAGAACCGGTGTATCCCTTCACAAAGGCACCGACTCATACTCTATATATAGATTAGGATTTCTGTAAACAATCTCAACCCATTCGATTTATATATTAGATTATTATTAGGGTTCATCCCATCTTCCTTTATTCCTTTTATTTCTTGAATGATGTTTATGTTCATGATGCTTGTTTGATCATAATATGATCTTGGAGATTATGAAGACCTGTGGAAATCGCTTCCTGTTTCTACATGTGGTATCAAAGCGAAAGGGATCAAACAACACTACAATTCATGTGACAATCATCATTCAAACAGCCAACAAAAAGAGAAAGAAAGAAAGAAAGGCAGATTCAAAATCAGAAGGAAAATAAGAAGAAAGAAACAATGGCTGCGTTTTTTTTGTTACAAAAGCAAGAAGAAAGAAAGAAGACGCAACCATGGATGCTAATTGGAGAAGAAAAGAAACGGTTATACCATCCAAATCGGTTAACCAAGAAGTAGAAAAGTAGGATCATCATGGTTCATAATTACCTCGGTCAAAGCAAGCAAGATAAGCCCTAATTAGCAACTTGGTTAGGAGCGCGAAGGTTGATTAGCAAGATGGTCAACGTTCGTACTGGGTAGCAAGTAGCCCAGAAATCAAGTTAATTTGGGTAGCAAGTAGCCCAAAACAGCAAGAAATTTGATTGAAGGTTCAACAGCAAGAAATCAGAACCAATTTTGATTCTAAGCAAGCAAGCAAGAGAAAATGTCATAGCTTCTATATAAGCAAGGTACATAAACAATGAAGCAGTAAGCAAGAAAGATTGAAGACACAAAGATTAATAGATTAGGGGGAATGTTGTGATTTCACAAGTTCTGTTGGGGGAGTTTCCAGGATCACATATTGATCATACAAGCATCATGAACAACATCAACAAGAATTAAAAGAACAAAAGATATGGGGTGAACCCTTCTATGAATTTCTGATATGCATTGGGCCACAGACCCGAAACCTTATTAGGTTAGAAAGATAGGACGGTTAGGAAGTTAGGTTTATAAAAGATATGTCGTTTACTTTTATTAAAGGGACATGTCTGTTGGTTTTATCAGAACCATCACAACCCTTTGTAAAGTATCGATTCAGCATGTATAAATAGATAGGAATTCTGCTGTAACAATCAACCCATTCGATTTATATATCAGATTATTATTAGGGTTCATCCCATCTTCTTCTTTATTCCTTTTATTTCTTGAATGATGTTTATGTTCATGATGCTTGTTTGATCATAATATGATCATGGAGATTATGAAGACCTTGTGGAAATCGCTTCCTGTTTCTACATGTGGTATCAGAGCGAAAGGGATCAAACAACACTACAATTCATGTGACAATCATCATTCAAACAGCCAACAAGAAGAGAAAGAAAGAAAGAAAGGCAGATTCAAAATCAGAAGGAAAATAAGAAGAAAGAAACAATGGCTGCGTTTTTTTGTTACAAAAGCAAGAAGAAGAAAGGAAGGACGCGGGGGGGGGGCATTCCATGGATGCTAATTGGAGAAGAAAAGACAACGGTTTATACCATCCAAATCGGTAACCATAGAAGTAGAAAAGTAGGCATCTACATGGTTCATAATACTCGGGCAAGCATGCAAGATAAGCCCCTAATTAGCACTTCGTTAGGAGTATGAGGTGATTAGGAAGATGGTCAGTTGTTATGGGTAGAAGTAGCCCAGAGAAATCAAGTTAATTTCCGGTAGAAGTAGCCCAAAACAGCAAGAAAATTGATTGAAGGTTCAACAGCAAGAAATCAGAACCAATTTTGATTCTAAGCAAGCAAGCAAGAGAAAACGTCATAGCTTCTATATAAGCAAGGTATATCAAACAATGAAGCAGTAAGCAAGAAAGATTGAAGACACAAAGATTAATAGATTAGGGGGGGAATATGTTGGAAAAACATAATCCATTAATCTTTGTAGGGCTGCAAGTCGACACATCAGGAAGAAGAATAAATGACAGCAGCATATTTTATTTAACAGGCCCTGAACTTATATTATAAAGTCTGTATTATTAGCATTGGGCCACAGACCCGAAACCTTATTAGGTTAGAAAGATAGGACGGTTAGGAAGTTAGGTTTATAAAAGATATGTCGTTTACTTTTATTAAAGGGACATGTCTGTTGGTTTTATCAGAACCATCACAACCCTTTGTGAAGTATCGATTCAGCATGTATAAATAGATAGGAATTCTGCTGTAACAATCAACCCATTCGATTTATATATCAGATTATTATTAGGGTTCATCCCATCTTCTTCTTTATTCCTTTTATTTCTTGAATGATGTTTATGTTCATGATGCTTGTTTGATCATAATATGATCCTGGAGATTATGAAGACCTGTGGAAATCGCTTCCTGTTTCTACATGTGGTATCAGAGCGAAAGGGATCAAACAACACTACAATTCATGTGACAATCATCATTCAAACAGCCAACAAGAAGAGAAAGAAAGAAAGAAAGGCATATTCAAAATCAGAAGGAAAATAAGAAGAAAGAAACAATGGCTGCGTTTTTTGTTACAAAAGTAAGAAGAAAGAAAGAAGACGCAACCATGGATGCTAATTGGAGGAGAAAAGAAACGGTTACACCACCAAACCGGTGGCTAACCAAAAGGAAGAAACATGGCAGTTTCTAGAGTATGAAGAAAGAAAAGGAAAGAACCATGGCTGCGGTTTTGTTACAAAGATCCCCGTAAGAGAAACCTTTGTGTTTCAAAGCAAGTACGAACCGATCATACGATCACAAGTAAGAAAGAAAGTAAGCAAGTAAGAAAGCAAGAAGGATGACAACTCTGCAACAAAACCAAAAGTCATGGAGAAATCAAGATCTGGAGAAAGTATGAACAAGAAGGCAAGTAGTGATGATTTCATCATCAACACAAGAAAGAAACTGAGAAGAAGATTTTGGCATCTCGACATTAGGGGGAAACTGTTGGACCTGTTTTAATGTCTTGGACGCCAAAAGAATTATGTACATAGATTAGTTAGGGATTAAAAGTAAAGCCTGCAAGCTTTCTGGTTTGGGCCAACAGACCCAACAAATCCATTAGGAAAAATATACGGTTATTTAGTTTTTAGGGATACAACCTTTACTTTTATTGAATCGTTGTGTCTCTTTGTTCTAGGCATGATGGCAGCGATTCATGTATTATAAATAGATAGGAATTCTGCTGTAACAATTAACCCATTCGATTTATATATCAGATTATTATTAGGGTTCATCCCATCTTCTTCTTTATTCCTTTTATTTCTTGAATGATGTTTATGTTCATGATGCTTGTTTGATCATAATATGATCCTGGAGATTATGAAGACCTGTGGAAATCGCTTCCTGTTTCTACAGGCGAGGTGAGTCGGGACGGTAGCAGCAGCAGCAGCGGCGAGGTGGTTCAGGTACTACACAAACACAAACACATTCAAATATACACATTTACATATTATAAAAGAATACATATCTAAACATTAACACATTCTAATATACAGTCATTATACATTATAAGCACAAGGCATAGGCTGCACAAATAGCACAGACTTACCCATAGCAACAAAAGGTTCATGTTCATACATAAGGATACATGAATTAGCCACTTCAAAATGCTTCAATTATTGAAATTACTAGGTAAATCAAATGTACATTATCTAATATTCAATCTTAAATGCAAATTTTACCTTATCATTTACGAAGTCCAAGACTTACAGCATCTCATATTTTATGGGTAAAACACTATTTAATTGAATCTCAATTGACAATATCAATTTTCTTAACATTAATAATGTGAATCATACTACTGCTTACCAAAAATATGTAGCCGCTGTCTTTATATATTAAAATTTAGCTAATGAAGAGGTAACATATGATGTAGCTATAACTCAAACATATTAAATACATAAACTAATGACACAAACTCAACACTTACGTTTTCAGCAGCTCGGAACGGCAACAGCAGCGGCGAAGGTGGGTCGGGACGGCAGCTACACAAACACAAACAACTATTAAACAAAATAGTAAACACTTAAAAATCATATAACATGCTAAAAAATTCATAAAACTTAAACAAAAATCAAATACGGGTGGTTGTGGGTGCTTCAGTGAGGTGCTCGTGTGGTGGTGCTCCCGTGAGGTGGTGGTGGTGGTGAATTACAGGTGGTTGTGTGGTGGTGGTGGTGGTGAATTCCTGGTTTTTTGTTTGTGGTAGGTGTATGTCAAAATGATATGAGTGTAAAGAGGGTTAAGTTTTTGCAGATCTATTTTTTTACTTAACTTTTAGGGATTACATTGTGACTTTTTCGGGGGGAACGAAAATGATAGGCGGGGTTATTTGACTTTTCATGAAAAATTAGAGTGAAACTTTTAGGGATTACATATAGAGACAATATGCAGTGGCTAGAAATTTTTTTAATTTAAAAAAAACTGTTATTCATATAGTTTCTCCATCCTATAATTATAGTTCATCGACAAAAAACACGCAGTTTAATAAAAACATCATCATTACAGCTTTCTATCTCTTACTTTTTCTACAATGAAACTTTTACTCTTAACTAATTAATTTATAACTTCTTTAAACTTTTTAATAATAACATTAAGTAAGGGTGATTACTTCTACCAAATTACTTTATTGCAATTTACTTTCTTGTTATTTTCATAATTCAACTAAAAACCATTTTTTAAACGTGACAATTCAAATTAAAACTAATTGACACTTAGCTCTTGGGACGACCTCGGATTTACCATCTCAACACTACTCACGATCGGGTTCTCTGCCCGTTAATGCGTTTGTCAGGTGAATCGAGTTTTATATAAATAAAACTTGATAAAAATATATTTAAATAAAAATACGCATCACATGAGATGTTAAACGTACGAGTCGATATGATATAGTTATACATACGATGTTAAACGGATGAGTCGAGATGATACCCTTATACATGAGATGTTAAACGGATGTGTCGATATGATATTGATACACATGAGATGTTAAACGGATGAGTCGATATGATATCGTTATACATGAGATGTTAAACGGATGTATCGATATGATATTGATACACATGATATATTAAACAGATGAGTCGATATGATATTGATACACATGACATGTTAAATGGATGAGTCGAGATGGTATTAATTTACATAAGATGTTAAATGGATGAGTCGAGATGGTATTGATTTACATAAGATGTTAAACGGGTGAATCAAGATGGCATTGATTTACATAAGATGTTACACGAATGAGTCGAGATGGTATTAATATAAATACGATGTTAAACGGATGAGTCGAGATGGTATTAATATATATACGATGTTAAACGAATGATTCGAGATGGTATTAATATACATACGATGTTAAACAGATGAGTTGAGATGGTATTAATATACATACGATGTTAAACGGATGAATCGAGATGGTATTGATACACATGATATGTTAAACGGATGTATTGATATGATATTGATATACATGAGATGTGAAACGGATGAGTCGATATGATATTCTTATACATGAGATGTTAAACGGATCTGTCGATATGATATTGATACACATGACATGTTAAATGGATGAGTTGATATGATATCGTTATACATGAGATGTTAAACGGATGTATCGATACGATATTGATACACATGATATGTTAAACGGATGAGTCGATGTGATATTGATACATATGAAATGTTAAACGGACGAGTCGATATGATATAGTTATATATACGATAACATCTTGACTCATCCGTTGAACATCTCATGTACAACGATAGCAGTTCGACTCATCTGTTAAACATCTAATGTATAACGATAGCATCTCGACTTATCCGTTGAACATCTAATGTATAACAATAACATCTCGACTCGTCCGTTGAACATCTTATGTACAACGATAGCATCTCGACTCATCCGTTGACCATCTAATGTATAACGATAACATCTCGACTCATCTGTTGAACATCTCATGTACAACAATAGCTTTTTGACTCATCCGTTGACCATCTAATGTATAACAATAACATGTCGACTCATCCGTTGACCATCTCATGTATAACGACAACACATCGACTTATCCATTGACTATCTAATGGATAACAATAACATCTCGACTCATCTGTTGAACATCTAATGTATAACGATAGCATCTCGACTCCTCCGTTGAACATCTCATGTACAACGATAGCATCTCGACTCCTCCGTTGAACATCTCATGTACAACGATAGCATCTCGACTCATCCGTTGGCCATCTAATGTATAACAATAACATCTCGACTCATCCGTTGAACATCTCATGTACAATGATATCATCTCAACTCATTCGTTAAACATCTAATGTATAATGATAGCATCCCTACTCATCCGTTAAACATCTCAGATACAACGATAGCATCTCGACTCATCCGTGGACCATCTAATGTATAAAAATAACATCTCGACTCATCAGTTGAACATATCATGTACAACGATAGCAGCTCGACTCATCCGTTGACCATCTAATGTATAACGATAACATCTTGACTCATCCGTTGAACATCTCATGTACAACGATAGCATCTCGACTCATTCGTTGAACATCTAATGTATAACAATAACATCTCGACACATCAGTTGAACATATCATGTACAACGATAGCATCTCGACTCCTCTGTTAAACATCTAATGAATAACGATAGCATCTCGACTCATCCGTTGAACATCTCATGTACAATGATAGCATCTCAACTCATCCATTAAACATCTAATGTATAACGATAGCATCTCGACTCTTCCGTTGAACATCTCACGTACAACGATAGCATCTTGACTCATCCGTTGACCATCTAATGTATAACGATAATAACTCGACTCATTTGTTGAACATCTCATGTTCAATGATAGCATCTCGACTCATCCGTTGAACATATAATGTATAACAATAACATCTCGACTCATTCGTTGACCATCTCATTTATAACGATAGCATCTCGACTCATCCATTGAACATCTAACGTATAACGATAGCATCTCGACTCCTTCGTTGAACATCTCATGTACAACGATAGCATCTCGACTCATCCGTTGACCATCTAATGTATAACGATAACATCTCGACTCATTCGTTGAACATCTCATGTACAACGATAGCATCTCGACTCATTCGTTGAACATCTAATGTATAACAATAACATCTCGACTCATCCGTTGAACATCTCATGTACAACGATAGCATCTCGACTCATCCGTTGACCATCTAATGTATAACGATAACATCTTGACTCATCCGTTGACCATCTAATAGATAACGATAACATCTCGACTCATCTGTTGAACATTTAATGTATAACGATAGCAGCTTGACTCATCCATTGACCATCTAATGTATAACAATAACATCTCGACTCATCCGTTGAACATCTAATGGATAACGATAACATCTTGACCTATCCGTTGAACATCTAATGTATAACGATAGCATCTCGACTCATCCGTTGAACATCTAATGTATAACAATAACATCTCGACTCATCCGTTGAACATCTCATGTATAACGATAGCATCTCGACTCATCCGTTGACCATCTAATGTATAACGATAACATCTCGACTCATCCGTTGAACATCTCATGTACAACGATAGCATCTCGACTCATCCGTTGACCATCTAATGTATAACAATAACATCTCGACTCATCCGTTGACCATCCGATGTATAACGATAACATCTCGACTCATCCGTGGACCATCTAATGGATAACGATAACATCTCGACTCATTCGTTGAACAGCTAATGTATAATGATAGCATCTCAACTCCTCCATTGAACATCTCATGTACAACGATAGCATCTCGACTCATCCATTGAACATCAATGTATAACGATAGCATCTCGACTCCTCTATTGAACATCTCATGTACAACGATAACATCTCAACTCATCTGTTGAACATATCATGTACATGAGATGTTCAACGATAGCATATCAACTCGACTCCGTTGCAATTCCGTTGATAATTGAATTTGCAACGGTCTTGCAACGGAA
>BQNB010136402.1:0-18006 GCA_026074375.1 Tanacetum coccineum
AAGCTAACATGCAATTCAATCAAACTAAACACTAAAACACCAAGCAGATGACCCATATCGCTCTTGGATCATACCAAATCTCTTTCTCGCTAGCTCAGGCCATGGATACCCGCAAGTAATCCACCTGACTAGGCATCAAATCAATATCACATAACATAACATGTAGCACATAATGCATATTAGTCACATAATAGTTCATGCATTTACACTAACACATAATCACAGGAATTAAAAACTCATACACTTACATCATTTCCATCCCAAGTTTAAAACACAATAAAAAGTGGGACTATGTAACACACCTGAATGCTCAAACATATCTTCCAATTCCTATCACGCAGCTATACAAATAAATAAACACGGTTACACGCGACCAAGATAAGAGCTCTAGTCCATGTAACACACATTAACACATTAACACATTAACACATTAACACATTAACACATTAACACATTAACACATCACCTTAGTTAACTACAATTTGTTCAAAAATGTAGAATTTTAGTGTGACTTTATCTTCTCAAAAACTTTACTTGCTGACCTTCATAAATTATACCAAAAATCATCTAAGCTCATTTATGAGTTTACTAACTACCTTGTGATTCCCAACCACTCATTACATGTGCAACTATCCCAAATAAAATCTAACTTCAAAACTGTCTCTATTTGGATCTGATTGTACATTAAAATGTACGGCCCTATATACCATACCTAGACACAAAATCAGAAGCTATACTCCTAGGATTTCTTTATATACATATATAAATTAACTACTACAGATTTTCTAACCTTAATTCCACTTTTAAGTTAGGGTTTTACCCTCCAAAACATGACCTAAATCTGACCCGTATTCATTGTTTTGACAACTTTTCTTGTAACCAATTTTTAACCAACTTCCAGAACTCCAAATCATTCAAGGCTAGACTTTTTGAAAACTAGACTCTTTGAACTACAATTTAGGCACTGGAATTATATCAAAACATGTTTCTAACATCTAGATATCATCAGTGGAATACATCCCTAAATTTTGCTTAACTCTACTTCACAATTTAAAGCGATTTAAGCCTAACCGTTTACATCAATAAGATCCTAATTAAATCCTAAACACTCTAGCATGATTAAAACATCCTTAATTACAGAAGTTTTTAAAACCCTAATAATCTATCATATTAATTGTTACATGATTTAAAGAAAACTGAACAACTGGGGTTAACGAACATACGTAAACCTTGATTCTTGAACACTAAACCACCAACTTGTTCTTGATAAAAAAATCTTTTTTTTCTTCTTCTTGAGGGTTTCAGCGAACACAAAGGGAGAGGTAGAGAAAAAGTGATTTAGGGTTTTACTGGTTTTGTATTTATACTAATAGAATCCTAATTGTAATCAAATTGTTTCTTTTTTTTCTTTTATCCCTAACCGGCCGAACACCCCTTTATTTATATATTTTTTAATTATTAATTTACTAATTATCTTCATTACCTTAAGTTTTCATAAAAACCTAAGATAATTTGGGTAAACCTTTTTACATAAACGCAACTTACTAAACTTTCTAAAAATAACTTTTCATTTCACATTTCACTTTCTATATTTAGAAAGTTTGCTACAAACTTCCCTATTTCACTCACTTAACTTATTTTCAACATAATACATTTCTCATAATTGCTTAACATAAACCCATCCAACTATTTACATAGCATTGCATGCAATACGCCTTTCTTTTTCCATTATCACTATATGTGAACAAATGGAATACTTATCACTAAACACAAAGGCACTCAAAATGAGATGATCATACACCTCAGAATGATATCATGCACCTATTCAAACCACTTAGCACACATAAGTTACACATAGCACACAAGAATCACACAGAAAGAACCCTTAGCCATTTCTAAAGGTATCACTAACCTGATTAAATCTCGGATGTTACAATACCCCAGTCTTTGCATCCTGTACAAGGGTATTCTAGAACTGATGTATGTAGATAGTTGGAACATTTGCTGATGCAGTGAATGCCCTGAAGAAATTTGTGTTCTGGAGAATGTCAATTGAGATGCGGAAGATAGGATTCTTTTGTAATTTTTGTAGATCCAAGAGAAGATTACTCTTTCCAACAGGTAACCATGCATTGAAAGGAATAATTTGTTCGTCAGATCTTGTAGGAGCAGGAGCGGGAGCATTCTCTTCAGCCATCTTATCTGCTTAAGAATATCAACAAAGATAGACAAAGTAGCAGATATTTGATGTTAAATGAGAATGTTAGTCTTGTTTATGATTTGCCATGCCATATTTGATTAGGTTATGATTAACTTAAGTTTGATGAGATATTTCACATTGATTCATTGGTTATTGGCTTTAGTCACTCCAATAGTCAATAGTGGTCAACCTTGGTCAAGGTCCAGAAAGTATCTGTCAAGCTCAATCACAAGTTAACAATGCCCGGATGGGAGTTAGTTATGTAATTAGGCCTTTGGAATGGGCCTTAAGTGGTTAATGGGCTTAATGGGCCAAGTCATGTAAGTATGGCCCAAACCGCTACCCATCGGTTTAGCAAACCGCCATATGGTGGTTTAGGTAAACTGTCGTGTAATAAGTTACCAAACCGCCATATAGTGGTTTGAGTAAACCGCTGCTAAGCGTGTCACCAAACCGCCACATGGTCGTTTGGCAAACCGCTGAGAAATGATGATTGACAAACCGCTATGAATAAAATATTATTAATATATAAAAAATAATATTCATCCTTAAACCGCTGTGACCAAACCGCTATGAATATTTTATTCATTTTAATCAAACCGCTTTGACCAGACCACTATAAATATTTTATTCATTTTAATCAAACCGCTTTGACCAGACCGCTATGAATATTTTATTCATTTTAATCAAACCGCTGTCATTTTAGAAAAATTCGAAATAGAGGTTTGATTATTTTAATAATAAAAGCATATTTCGACCAAACCGCTGCCATGCTAAAAAGCATACGGCGGTTTCCCTGTATTATTAAAATATTCATATATAATTAAACTGCTACCTAAAGATACCATGGCAAATCGCTAGCATGAATATCAAAAGGCAAACCGCTATCAATAATATCCTGAGCAAACCGTTGTCTAGAACATTGGTTTCTCAGCAAACTGCTATGACGAATGGCTAACACAAATTCAATTTTCTATCACTTTGGCAAATCCAAAACACAATCCAAGGCATCTTATCTCATCTTAATCTCCTAGCAATCAATTTTAACATCCTAATTATTAACATTGCATCCAATTTGAGCACCAATTCTCACATAAAGCCATGAAATCCTTTAAAACCTAAAGGGGGCATGCATACATGTTTTAGCAACACCATAGTGACTTCTACACTACAACTAAGCATACACAAACAGTTTACACTAGCAACAAACCGTTGTTGACTATTAAAAGTCAAACGGCATTTGAAAATCATCTATTCATGCATACTAGAGATTATGGATCACAAATGAACATCAAAACAACATCATCTGACCATAAAGAACAAATCCCAGTAATAAAATCACACCTCATTACACTACATACAATTTCGATCAAAAAACGAATAAAGAATTAAGCATAGCATACAACTGTGTTAAGATTACATCAAACAATTTCATATCGAGTGTTAAACAACCATATACGCATCTATCCCAACCACCAACCACCATTTCCAAACAACATTAAATTTTTTGAAAAGAACTTGGTTCATTTCTAGTGATTCATAGTGATTTAATGTGTTTTAATTTGATTCCTTTAAGTTACAGATAGATCTAAGGAAATAAAACAGGATTTAACCGGTACCTTAGCAAGAAAAATCCTAGAAATCAAGAATCAAGAGTGCTACAGTGGTGTGGCGGTTTGCGTGAGAGAGTGTGTGTGTTTTAAGTTTGACCAGGAAAAACAAGGTTTGACCGGTTGGCAAACCGCTTCCATTTATACTCCTTTGATTTAGGTATTGGCAGAACTAGTCCTTGGAGTTTCTAGCATCATTTACTTTCGCTTTTATGTATATGTAAGGTTAACTTAAATTTGAAAAGTGACACACTTAGTCCTTGTAGTTTACTAAAGCTAGGAAACAAGTAGAAAATGCACATAAGTCCCTATACTTTCTAACTATTGACGACTTTGGTCCTTTGAGTTAAAATAAATTTACTCCCCCTTAAATTATAACCCCTTTCAAATACAAAAAACATTTTCCGTTTATTGTGTGATGTTTTAGAAACCCGTTTGATGAAATAAATTTGAAATCACTCTCCTCCTCAAACAATGACCCGTTTTCTATTTAACGAGTTGTAGTCGTTGTTTGAGTTGAAAATTTTATTGTAAAATCACAGACTGATTAGTTTTCAACAACACTTTTTTCACCGTGGTTAACACAAATAATTTTAAAGAATCAATTAAGAAGAAAATTATCTAGTTAAAAAAGAAGACTTCTGTTAGCCTCAATTTATTGAGTCGAACAAGGAAGTTCGGTCTCTCTACGATGGAGCTTCGGTCTTTAATTAGTTAATGTTGTAATAGTATAATATCGGGAATCGGGCTCGATAGATAATCTAATATTGTATATGTTTTGGGTTTAATCCCAAGCAAAACCCGAGCCCGGGTCCTAGTTAAATATCCCACGCGTCGTAGGGATATATATATAGATATTTTCTTAAGAAAATATCTAAGAATCATTTTCTCACAAATATCTTTTTTTCTAAATCTAAATCTTTTTCTCTCATCTCTCTCTCTTCTTTCTCTCTCTAAACAATCTTCTCTTTTCTAGTTTCTTGATTGAATCGTGTTATGAAGTATTAATCGGGTACCTACAACTTCTCTTCTTGAAGAAGAAATAATGCACTGAAACATACATTATTCCTATGATGCATGGATATGAAGTAATCCATGCCCGAAAAAAATTAATTACCCGTTGTCAGGAACAACTGTCATTTTGACGACATGCTTTCCTCAGATTGAAAAGCGGGTTGCACTCTGAAATAACTGCAAGTCATAAAGACATGTTTTAAAAGGTTTAAACTTCTTCTCGAACTTTATTTAAAGACCCGTATCATTATTGAATGACATTTCTAAGTCCGTAAATATTATCAATTTTCAGAAGACATGTCTTGAAAAATATTTTTGGTATTTTCTATTTTCTGATTTTTATGGTTTTTGTAGGTATAATATTTTTGTATTTTTCTTTTTGGTTTTAAGATATGTACATAGGATACATGAAGACCTTCCTTTACTCATCCTCTCCATCTTGAAGACGTTTGAGAGTTTCCGGAGACATACTCTTCATTCCAAGTCGCGGAAGAAGAAATTCGAACCGCTCTCTTGGTAATGCCTTTGTGAATATGTCTGCAAGTTGATAATCCGTCATCACAAAGTAAAGTTCAACTACACCGTTCTCGACTTGCTCTCTTATGAAATGGTGACGTATGTCGATGTGCTTTGACCGGGAGTGCTGGACATTGTTACAGCAGAGGGCGATAGCACTTTTGTTATCACAATACAGAGGTATATTATTGAATGCAAAGCCGTAGTCCGTTAACTGTGATCGCATCCAAAGGATTTGAGCATAACAGCCAGATATGGCAATGTATTCAGCCTCTGTAGTTGAGATAGCAGTGCTTTTCTGCTTCTTCGATGACCAGCTCACTAATTTTTCTCCTAAAAACTGAGCACTTCCCGACGTACTTCTTCGGGTATCCTGACAACCTGCATGATCTGCATCTGCATAGGCCGTTAGTGCCATAGCGGTGTCTTTCGGATACCAAAGACCCATGTTAATGGTTCCTCTAAGGTATCGAAAGACCCGCTTAATTGCTTCAAGGTGCTTTTTGGTAGGCTTAGCCTGATACCTAGCACACATGCACACAGCGAATACAAGATTTGGTCTACTGGCAGTGAGGTACATTAATGAGCCAACCATACCTCAAAACCGAGTTTGGTCAACTGGAATCCATAAGGGGTCCTCATCTAATTTTGTTCGATCCACCATTGATGTATCTACAGGGTCAGACGTATCCATTCCATATTTTGTTAAAATTTTAAGAGCATATTTTGATTGATTAATAAAGATGCCTCCGGGACTTTGAGAAACTTGTAATCTTAAGAAAAACGACATTCTCCCCATCATTGACATCTAAAATTTTAAACTCATCTCGTTTGAAAATATGTCACAAACGTTAGGATCAGTCGAGGTAAATATAATATCATCTACGTAAATTTGAACAAGAAGAATATGTTTGCCTGTTTTTCGGGTGAATAATGTAGGATCCACTACACCCTTAGAGAACTTGTTATCCAGAAGAAACCTTGATAGGGTGTTATACCACGCCCGTGGAGCCTGCTTAAGACCATAAAGAGCCTTCTTCAGACGATAGATGTGTGTAGGGTGATCTGGATCAACAAAGCCCTCGGGTTGACTGACATAGACTTCTTCTTTTAACTCGCCATTCAGGAATGCATTCTTGACATCCATCTGGTCGATGATCGTGTTTTTGCTGGTGGCATTTGCAATGAAGATTCTAATAGCCTCTATCCGTGCAACCGGTGCAAATGATTCCTCAAAATTGATACCCTCCTCTTGACAATATCCCTTTGCTACTAACCGTGCCTTGTTCTTTAGAACATCACCATACTCATCAAGCTTGACTTTGTAAATCCACTTAAGAGCGATTATCATTACACAGTCTGGTTTTGGAACTAATTCCCATACTTGAAGGCGATCAAATTCGTGAATTTCTTCTTGCATGGCTTCAAACCAACAAGCTTCATCCATGGCAGTCTTGACATTCTTGGGTTCGACTTTTAAAAGTACATGTGCTCTGATACCAATTGTAGGATATTGGATATCATAACACAATGAGAGATCTTGGGGTTAGCCGAATCTTAGAGAGAGAAAACTTACTAGTGAGAGAAAATGCTATATTGAAATGAATTGACCAATTACCTCTTCCATGTCATGGAAGAGGTATTTATAGTTCTTACAAAACCGGCCCTTAGGCCTTGGTATGGGCTTACACGTGTGGGTTTAATACCCGGCCCATTACCGTTTGTCATACGATTAACATTAAACTACGAGCTACGATAAACTATAAAATACACGAGGTGACCCAGTCTTTTTCTTATATCTAACACAAGTACTGTTGCTGCTCAAGTTGTTGGCAATCCACTACTGCAAAGTTTCATTGTAAGAAGGATCAATTTGGCTTATAGGTTTGCAGGAATTTACATCATCAGTTGTAACTAAAACCCTTATTACCTTATACCTGATGTAAAACGTTGTGAAATCTGTACAGTTTATTGTAATCTATATGCAAATTTAACCGTGTGCACAACATAATATTCATATTGAGATTGTTCTTTATTGTTGTAAATTCATTGCATATAATACTTTCCCACGCAAACACCATCAAAGTACTCGACATCAACAACAACGAAGAAAGCGGATTTGTTCATTCCGCCATCAACAACAACGACGCCCACCATCGTCCCGCAGTGGAGCGCAAGCCGATATACTCGTTTATTAGATATATTAAGGTGGCTCAAAAACAAGTATAACATAAGAGACTATTATGAGGTTTCAGTTGCTCTGTAATTTATAAATAATTATTAATAATACATATCATGTACGCGGATTTCACTTCTCGATAGTAAGCATTAGGCAGGCGATGCCTGTGCTTTGATTCGAAAGCCCTAGCCTTATTCAACATAGCATCAAGGCGGACGTGTATGATTCTGAGACCTAATCGACTATCATGAGCTGTTGCTTTTATAACGCTCGTCACCTCTTGTTTTTCTCTCTAAACCTTAATTAGTTATCTCGAGCCGTCGTCATCATCTTTCTAAACATACATCAGCTTAATAAAATCCCAATCATCGACCGCTATCAAGTGTTTCTATACTCTTAAAAAAGTAGATTCCAAAATTATAGTCTTCAAAACCGCATGGAATTTGCGAGTTGTCTATAATCTTTGTCGTGGCAATTTATGTTTAAGTTTTAGTTATATTATTATTCGATTTATACTTAACCACAAAATTTTGTTCCTACTTTCAATCGTTAAAACAAAACTAACAATTTGAAACTTTTGCTTTGTTTTCTCAAGTGCTATGTTTCTTGAATTGCATTATCGCTTCATGTTTTTTTGAAAAAAAAATGTTTTACTTTTAGCTTTTTCTTTTATCTTTGTGATCTTGCTTTTTATGAAATAAAGTTTTTTTTTGGCTATTAGAGTTATGAAACTATTATCAAATTTAAAAAAAAGATAAACAAAAAAAAAAAAAACAAGAAAGCAAATAACGCTCTATTTTTTTTTACCGATTGCATCAACGACCATACTCCTAAGAATCTCCTAAAACGAAAAAACACATTGTTTTTAAAAATGTGATTATTACAATTATTTCCACTATCAAATATGACGCATCACCATTAAATTCTTTTTTAGATATTGATTGAAACAAAAAATTGACTATTATTTTGGAACAACTTAAAATAAAAGTACAGACAATATTTGTAAGTCAGATGAAACAAATGTATATCGAAAACGAAAATAAAATAATCTGCTTTTATATAAACCTCCTATTTATCAAAATAAACTTATAGACTACAGTGTACTTTTTGTTTACATAAATCCCTCTCAAATTTATGTTAGCAAAATAAAAAATCAAAGTCTAACATATAAAGCAACATGAATGAAATTTTAAATTGAAATATCAATTATACCTTTAATTTAACGGAACTGTATATTACTAAAAGTCAGTGCCGTCTTTGATGGAGTGTAGGGTAGACGACCGCACAGGGTCTCAAAAATTTTAGGGATCCCAAAATCTGCCTCAATTAATAATTATATGCATGTGTACACGTATTTTTTTTGAAGAAAACAATGTTTAGATGAGAAAATATCTTAGTTGAGTAATATTTTAAACGTTTTAGTATAACTAATTTGCATTAAATCTTATAGTTAGTTACCCGCGCATAGCGGCGGCAATAAAAACTTTACTAACGTAACTTTTTACGCAATTTCTTACCCGCTTAGTAATTTCGTTTCACAACACATTGTATGTATGTGTTCGTTGTATGTGTTCGTTTGGGTTTTCCGTAGCTTTCCCGCAACACCATATTAACATCATCATTCTGGCATGTAAAAAGACAACACTCTATTTGAAAATATATAGTTTTACCGTATCAAGTTTATATTAAATTAAGGTTAAAGTTGTAGAAAAATATAATCAACATAAAATAAACCCACTAAAAATGTAAAAAACAAAAAAATTATAAAAATATATCAAAATGGATGTTGAATTAAAGAGCACAAAATTTTAAAAAATATGATGAAATCAGATCTTAATAAAATTAAATTGATAAAAAAATATTTCAATTTGAAAATAAAGGTGATTTTTTAATCAAAATGTGACACATGTCACTTTATGATGTGATTCCCTAAAATGAGATGGATGGTCAAGATTTCACCCTTTTATCTTAATTTTTAATGGGTCACACATTATAAATGCTTTATATAGTAGTATAGAATAGATATAGATATAGATATAGATAAATTGTGACACTTTATATATAACATTTCTTTTCAAAATGTCTCATTATATAATTTCGCTCGGAGTCTTTAAATTTTAAAAAAATTTAAAGACGATCATGCTAAAAGTGATTTGGATGGATGAATTTTACTTTCATTTTTATTGGAGAAATGATAAATCCTCGTATAATATAACCTTCTGGTCGATGAAACACTTATTCGTTCATTATTTATTTATTTATTTTTTAACTTTTTTTTAAACATTTTTGAATAAATTTTACAAATGTTATTGTTGTATGAGTAGGGCGATGAGTTATTATATCAACTATACAAGGCACATGGGTCGTATATGTTGATTTTCGTTGTTTGGCTTTCACGTGGGCTATTTTTCTTTTGGCTGGCATGGGTTAATTTTCGTTGTTGAACTCCCGCGTGGGTTATTTTTGTTTTGGCCCAAATTGGTTTAGTACAATAATGAGATTTGAAATATTTTTATTTGGTTCGTCAAAGATTGACTAAGCTCATCTTAGCTACTTTTCACGTATATACATAACAAATCGTTATTCAGTAGATCACAGCAAGTATCAAATAACCGTAAAACAATACTGTACGCAAAACACTCCGTCGCGAAGCGCGAACTCATTGTTTACAAAATGAAAAACAAAAAGTGACTTTTAACAAGTCCAAACAAAATGAAAAACAAAAAGTGACTTTTAACAAGTCCAAGATCTGCATCATGTCATGATAACCTTCCGGGTACCCCTGTTGGTACCCCTGGCCCACTGTATAGTGCCAAAAGGTACAAAATATTTCTTTTGTATCTCTTTTTTTACAGTGCAACGCAGTTTTTTATCAGTTTCTGTTTCGTAATTTTTGACAGTTTCATACTTTTGACCTGTTAAACTTTATATTTTTCGTTCTGTTTTTTTCGTGTTACAGTTTTATAACATATACAAAATTATAAAAATACAAAAAAAATAAAATACAAAAAAAAAACCGCAAAAAACCCCGGAGGTTACAAATTATATTTTAGGGGTACATATATCATATTGTCCAAGTCAAAACTCAAGACTCAAGGCCAAGTCAACACCGCCATTTATATTATATTCTCATCATAAAAACATTCAAAGGACCTCACATGCAAAAGTCACCATTTTGTCAATCGAACAACCAGAAAATCATTTTGCCAGCATTAAACCATAATCATCTTGTCTCCAAAAAACACGCTTACACCACCTAAGATCTTGTTACCTCAAATACCCTTTTTCACATTTCATTATATCATGAACATTTAAACAATTTTTTGTCATCTGGGTATAGAAGATCATAGCATTTGGTGGCTTGAAAATGGCTATTGAACCATCTTTGACTCAAGAACTTGGTGAAAAGAAGAAGTCAATATTGGATTGTTCTTCAAATGAATCATCTTTAACTCAGGTTAGTAAATTTAATTTTGTGAATTTAATTTGGTTCTAGTTTGTATAAGTTTGAATTTGTTAGTTTTGAGATTTTTGATTTGGATGAGAGTTAGTTGCATTAATTTGAAGTCAAACTTGTTAACTTTGACTTGTTCTTTTATGTTTTGAGATGGATTGAATTCAGTTTCTTTGTTTAAAAGTTGTTACCTTTTTTAAACCCTTTAAATAATAATTATCATTTTTTCAAATTTGATTAGATTTAGTGGCACTAATTTGAAGTCAAACTTGTTAATATTGACTTGTTCAATGACTCTATCATGCTGTGAGATGACTACTGGATTTTATAAGATCCATTATCAAAAAACAAAAATAAAATTGGTTGAAGTTCATAAGATTATTGATATTATTCAAGTGAGTGGTGGAAGATCATGCAGAAGTGTCATAGATAATGAAACAAAAAAAAAATCTAAAAAATTGGCAAGAAGTTAAAATTGCAGGCCGAAAGACGCGAATTTGGACCCTTTAGTGGCCCTGTAACTTCTCTATGTTTAAAAGTTATGCATTTGTCATGTTTCTAGTTTTAGAATGGAAAAAAATACGTATGCAAGAAATGAAATTATAAGAGTTGATTTTATAGTTTTGTGTATTTGATAGGGAGATAGTGATTCAGAATCCTATTCAGTTTTGTCGTCAGTACAAGGCTCCATATCGAGTGCAACATCATCAATTGATCAATATAGTACTAATGTGAAAGAAGGAACCAAACAAAAGAAAACACTTAAAAAGTCAAATTCGAAGAAACTGTCCACTTTTGGGAGCTTCATGTCATCTAGGAGACGGACACAATCGAGGCTCAGTGAATCTTCTATAAAGTTATCAGATGATAGTTCGAGCACACCACCTCATCCTTCTTCTGTTGAAGTATCGGATGAATCATCTAATTATGTTCAGGTACTACCTCTATTTGTTAAAACGACTGAACATGCATCTAATTATCACAAGGTCACAAAATTCTCATTGTCACGTACTTTCACATCATATATGAGTTGGTCATTGGACTTCAAATTGTTACTCAAATCAGTGTACCTTTTTTTTATTAAAGCTTTTGGGAAATATAATGACTAAACCTTTAAATGTCTGGCATGGCTGGTTTCAAAGATTTGATGATTTAATAAGAATCTAAATTATAGTGACCAAATTGGAAATGAAGAGTAAGTACAAGTTGATGATTTCAATGGGAGTCCATACGGTTAACTGAATTTGTCTTTATAAGGGGTATTTCAGACATGACATACTCAAAACCGATACTTTCTATGTAGAAATCTACGCCAAAGTTCACAAGAACAGGAAGCTTGAGATCTGTCAAGATCTTCAGGAGCAAGAGTAAGAACAAGTCTAGTTCCAAATTAAGAAAGCCCTCAATCGACAGAAATTCAGAAATTTCCGCAGAATTACATCCAGAAAGAGCTACATTTTCGTCGATCCTCAAGGACTCAAAGTTTCCTGAACACCTTAAGCATCAACCCGGGCCATTAGAACCCGAAGAAGTACTTCCGCTAGCAAAATTATGTCCATATCAACATTGCTCTCTTCATGGTCATCATCATCATCACGAGCCACCAGAAAAACGCCACGCTTACCTTAAACGACGCACTGCAAGGAATCCTGTTACACGAACAACAGACAAACATTCTGGAAAGAAACGAGAAACTAAAGTAACAAAAAAGGTTTCTGACGCCAATGATGATTTCTCTATAGAATTCTATGCTAAGACAAGATCTGAACCGCTTTCAAGCTATGGTCATCATGATGCTGAGTCTGCCGATATGTTATTTGGCGTGAACAGCTTCCAAGAAAAAAAGAAAGAGATACCCACGTCAAATGATCAAGATTTTAAGGATATACATGAAGAAAAGGATAGAAATTCGGAAGGGTCGAAGATGGTTGTAGAAAAGAAGCCTGCTTTAAAGAAAACAAACCATATGAGCATGTGGCATATGATCCACCGGCATATGGTATCTGGTCTTGCAACTGAATCCGGTGGTGACACAGTAGTTGAACCAGTAGTCGAGGAAAAGAAATCACATACAAAAGGTATATAATTTATGCTCTAATTTTCATTGATGTACATATGATAAATTGGGTTAAGTTTGCAAACTGATTATTGTTATTGGTTATTTAGTTGCTGACTTCTTAAATAATCAGAAGATCTCAAACACTAAAACATTTGATTATTGTATCAGATTTTAATGATGCTGCGAGTCAAGAAACCGAGATCCAAAAGATGTTTGCAATAAAGCTCGTAAGAGATGCTATCGAAAAGATCCTTCTTCCTGAAGTTCAAGATGATCAATCAACTACAAGTGAAGTTATATCAGTACAAGATTTAACCGAAAATAATCCAAGTGTGGATGAAATGACGAGTGATTGGAAAGAGGAACCTCTGGTGGCACCAGTGGCTGAACAAGAAACAGAAACAAAAACCGAAAAACGAGCACCAAAGAGTTGGAGTTACTTGAAGAAAGTGATTCTTCTCAGTAAATTTGTTAAGGAACTTGAAAAAGTAAAGAAGTTTAATCCCAAGAAGCCTACAAACCTTCCTTTAGCGCCTGAACCCGACAAGGAAACAGTTTCTCTCCGACGTCAAAAGACCGGTGACAAGAAAAATTCGGATGAATGGATGTTAGATTATGCTCTTCAAAAGGTTGTTGGTGAACTTGCCCCTACACAGAAACGAAAAGTGGCTTTGCTTGTCAAAGCTTTCGAAACCGTGGCTCCTGCCCAAGAAGATCCACCAGAACCAAGAGCGACTGCTGAGCTCAAAAGGGTCGGTTCTGAAACAAAAGGTGAACTTCAAGAGATAAGTGAATCACGTGTGGTGGACTCGCAGCTAGATTCTGAGAAGAATAAAGAATCAGAATCTGATTTGGAGAAAGAAAAACGCATGAAAATGTGGCATATGATTTATCAGCATGTGGTAACTGATATCGCTACAAAAATTGGATCCGATCTACTTCTTGACGGGGAAGATTCCATGAACAGTGAAGAAAAGAATATGCAAGAAGTAGAAGATCACATCGAAAGAAATTATAGACTTCAGTTTACTCAAAGTGATGCTGTTAAGCTTGTACGAGAATCAGTTGATGAAATCCTTCTTCCAGACGTTCCCGACACTTCTTCACAAGATACTCAATCAGTTGCAAGTGACATAGCCTCTGATCAAGATGACGATGGTGAAACAAAAAAAGTCGAAAAGGATTTCGTTATGGATGGAAAGAATAAACTGACAAATGAGGGACCATTACCGGCAGTTACAAGATTACAGCAACAAACATCGAAGAATTGGAGAAAATTGAAAAATCTGATACGGGTGAAACAATCGATTAAGGCCTTAGAAGGTTTCCGGAAGCTCAAACCGCAAACCCCACAAAAGGAAATCTTGATCAGTGAGCCAGAAGAGGAAAAGGTCGATTTAAGGCGTCAAATGATGGATGAGAGGAAGAAAGCTGAGCAGTGGATGCTTGATTACGCCGTTCAACATATTGTTACGAAACTAACTCCGGCACGTAAGAAGAGAGTCTCCATGCTAGTTGAAGCTTTTGAAGCAGTCGTCCCGCTTCCAGAAATTTGAATCTACAACGCCAGTTTCAAGATTTCCTGAATTAAGGTAGACATACTAACACACTTTCTTATTTACAAACGGTTAGAGGTGCGAAGATTGGCACTTTGACAGGTTGGGAATATATTGGACGGGTTGGGTTAAAATGGGTATTTTCGGTATGGCTCAATGGGTTGGTTGGGTTAGATTTACTAGCAAAGACCTTTTTTGTCAATGCATTTTGGGCAAATTTAAACCGCAAACGATACAAAATTGCCACCTCTACAAACAATGAATGTAACATTAGTGTCGTGTCATATGTTGATGCGTATCTGATTTGCAGGTACGGATCTCGCAGTTTGATGTCACTGCCCTTAAACTACAAATACATATACAAGGTACATAGATGCTGAGTGATATTTATGCATTCATGGAGAGTATAAAGTGTTCTTTAGCAATTTTTGCTGTACAATCTTTCACATGTACAGATCATGAATACCATTATATTGTGTGGTTTGGTGTTTGTATGTGAAATATAGCTATGATTGTGTTCTTTTATTTACTTTTTGGAGTAGGTAACTTGATAATATATGAAGTTATGAACGTCCTATTATAGTTTTACGATTTGTACTAGTGTAGTAGTGTGCTACTCCCTCCGTCCTAAATTAATTGTCCCCCCGACAAAAAACACACCGTTTAAGAAAACATAATCATTACTGCATTCTCTCTTACTTTTTTGCATAATGACAGTTTTACCCTTATAGAATTAATTAAAGCTTTGAATAAAGTTTGCAATTCTAGTATCATTAGAGGCAATATAGTAAACTTGCTACATTACTTACAACTATATTTGAAAGGGGACAATAATTTTGAGACAACCCAAAATGAAAAGAGGGACTATTAATTTGGGACGGAGGGAGTACTAAAACCCATAATTAGAATATATACTTTTAATAACCATCACCAAATAAGTGGGTAAGATCTTTGGCTTTCAAACAAGAAGTCTAAGGTTCAAACTTCACTAAATGTGTATTTTAGGGTGGTCAGGGAATGGTCTGAAAAGGTTTCGGGTTATCCGGTAAGGCCGCGTATATCCAAGTTTAAAAAAAACTCTTCCTCTTCAAATAACCTAAACATGGAAAAATCATATCCGTTTACTTTTAATACTCCCTCCGTCCCAAATTTATTGTCCCCTATTGACTTTTCAAGTTTTTTTCTTCCGACTTTGACCTTAAATATTTTTATTTATGTTATGTAATATTTGATGAAAATTATAACAATGAAAATACAATCAAAAACCAATCAATTCATATATTTTGCATCAAGTATAACATAACACAAACAAAAATATTTAAGGTTAAAATTCAAAAAAAAAGACCGAAAAAATCAATAGGGGACAATAATTTTGGGACGGATGGAGTATACTAAACGTCATGGGCCATCTAGTGAAATAGAAGGTGCAAATCGTACTCGATGCAATGGTTTGCTTTAACGTGTGCGATCATGCAATGATTATATAACCGAAACAACATAACATGGTCTCGCCTTAGTAACATATTTAGTTTTTTACATTGAAAAGGAAAGAGGAGAGTACATGGAAGGTAACTTGATATTATAAGAAAATCCTAATAGTGGTACACATCTTGTTTGTCATGAATCATTGCAAATTTTTTATGCTATTGCTGTGTAACGTAGGGGTGTTGATCGGTTTGGTTATCGGGTTATTTGGTTAGTTCGGTTAAATTTTGTTTTTTTCAACCCGAAAATCAAATCGAACCGAAAACCAAATTTGAATTCGGTTCAGTTCTCGGGTTGACCCGAATAACCCGAATTTCACTATTTTTAAAATTAAAAAAAATAATAATTACATAGATTTTTAGTAAACAAAAAATTATTATTAACATAAAAAGTGTTTTTTTTTATATTATGATATATTTATATGAATTCGGGTTTCGGTTCGAAGTGTCAAACCCATATCCAACCCAAGAACCGAATTAGTAGTTCGGTTCGGTTCGGTTTTGGTGAATTCGGTTCGGTTATTAGTTCAGTTCGGTTATTTTTGGTTCGGTTCGGTTTTGGTTTTCGACTTATTCGGTTTTTTCAGTTTTTCTGCTCACCCCTAGTGTAACGTCTAAAATTTAATCCAAATTACCCATCATATAAAAGAAATAATATGAACAACTAGAGAGACAAAGTTAAAAAGAAAGAGAGATGAAAAAGAGAAGTGGAAGTATGTATTTCACAAGAAAAGAAAATGAAATGAACAACCAACCCTCTCTCCACATGAGGAGGGGGTATTTATAGGAATCTAACCTTAAGGTGACGCCTAGAATAAGAGAGGTTGGGCCGGGCTCGGCTTTGGTTGGGCATTTGGCCCGTGACGTATACAATATTAGCTTAAAAGTCGAACCTGAGTTCTTGACTAGTCTATTACATTTGTTACAAACTTACATAAGACATAAAGACACGACCTAATATAGAATGATCGTGACTTTCTTGTTGGCCTTAATATTTTAAGGCTAACAATCCCCCTTAAAGGAGCGATCATTTAAACTGCAATATCTTTGAGCTCTTGTAGTCTTGCTCTTTGTCTTGAACATTGTTGTAGCAGACTTTGTTCCTTCATGCTTTGTGATCTTTGATCTTGAGCCCTTATCTTTTGACTTTGAACTCTGAGATCTTTAAATCTTTCATCATCACTTGCCTGAAGTTCAAGACTAAAAAGACCTCCCTGATTCAATCTACCCTGAAGTTCACCCATGAGAAAGAGCCATTGGAGGCCATTGATACATCACAGTCAGTGTTCTCAGGCCACGGTACCGATCCCCAAGATACAGAGGGAAACAAACAGCACGCTGTTAAGGGATTGCCTTCCACAACACCCAAAGATGGTACTCGCAAATCAAAACTTTTACTTGAGGGAACCACTACTTATCCTAAAGTCTCAGAGGGGCATATACAACCCGTTGATATAGGATTCCTATCCACATCTGATGAGTGCATTCGCAAATCACAGCCTTTGCCCGAGGGTAAACCGACTGATGCCAAATACCCAGAGGGAAATATACAACCCGCTGGCCACTGGTATGGGATCGCTTGTGTAACACCCCACCCAACGTACATTGGGTTACGCAGCGAAAATTAGCAATTGGATGTTACTAAATAGCACCATTTACCAAGAAAATAGAAAACAACCCAAATGAAACGTTTTAACAAGCATGCGTTCCATAATTATTCAGAGTCAAAATGCGTTTAGGTCCCCATAGAATCGCAACCACCGTCTATTACAACCATTGAAAGACAATTGTTTCAATTAAAAGACATTGTTTTTAACACAACTTAAGACATTGTTTTGAAAGACCGGAACACACAAGTAGTCTTTCCATAATATCCATCACACGCACAACACCTCCACTCCATCGTTGCCTTCATCCTTGGTTACCTAGGATTA
>BQNB010136403.1:0-14682 GCA_026074375.1 Tanacetum coccineum
TGCACACATAAAACTCAAATACAAGCACATTTTTGCCATTTTTGATCCGTTTTGGGATGAATTGGGCCTTTTTAAGCATAAATTGATATGTATAGTTTAACAACTATCAGTCTTCCTCGCGGATACGAAGTTGATGATAACCAGAACGTAAATCAATATTTGAATAAACTCTAGAACCTTACAGCTGATCAAATAAGTCATCAATCCTCGGTAATGGATATCGATTCTTGATCGTCAACTTGTTCAGTTCTCGGTAATCAATGCACATTCAGAACGATCCATCCTTCTTTTTCATGAACAAGACCGGAGCTCCCCACGGTGACGAGCTCGGTCGAATAAAACCTTTGTCCGACAACTCTTGCAGTTGCATGGATAATTCCTTCATTTCAGATGGTGCTAAACGATATGGCGCACGCGCCACAGGTGCAGCACCGGGAATAAGATCAATACGAAATTCAACTTGCCTAGGTGGCGGAAGTCCAGGTAATTCTTCGGGAAATACCTCGGGAAAATCTCGGATAACTGAAACATCTTCTAATCGCTTCTCCTTCGATTCTTGCTCAGTTACTTGAGGTAAGAATAACTCACAACCTTTCTCGAATCAAGGAAATCAAGAGACAGAGTTAGCAATTGAAGAGCAAAGTCAACGCATGATTCATACGGGCGAATTTTGAGTCAAAAGAGAGACACATACGATGATGGGTATGCATAAACCCCATACTTTCATAATTCGTTATTCTCATCCGAAGGCATCTCAGATCTTTACCCATGTTACTCAAAGGTGGATTAGTCGAAAAGAAAGGATAGAAATGTTGAAACTTCAAGTCGGGTATTAGTAGTTGATAATTTGGATAAGTGTCCAAAGAATTTCATGATGAAAAGAAGAAAATAAGAGGTAGAATAACAATTGTCAAGTAAGACCGCATCCACAGATGGTTAATTCGATTGGGAAAAGGATAAGTGCACATATGTAGATGTCCCTAACTTGTAATACTTGCAAGCCAAAATTGTATTTATTTTTTTTTCTTTTCAGAATTACGGTTAAAAGTTGACCTTTTCAAAATCTTACGGTGACTACTATTCAGCCTTGCATGGCCCCTTCTAAATTATACGTAGGTGCACGACTATGTATAATTTAGGAATAGCAATGCAATGCTCAGTTCGTCAAACTAGTGTTATTATATTTAAATGTATAACCATGCTTAATTATAAGATGGAAATCAAAAATGATTTTACAGGACCGTTCATAGTATGAAAGTAATTTAATTTACAAGATGTTTAATAAACAACTTTATTGTGATAACGACTATTTATAAGTCTCAATTAAAATAACTCGTAAAATGATGGAAATTTAAATTTTTCTCAGGTGATATTATATTAACTTATAAAACAATAAGTGGTTTGCATGAGAGTAGTCAAGAGTGGTTCACAAAATGAATGGGTGGAACGATTACAATCCGATAGGAAAAGAGTTTAGACAAAATCGTCATGAGATCCATGATATCGATGGTGATTGAGAATACGAAGAGAAGAAATTACAACATAATTCAAATCATAATGAGTATTCATTCAATTATTGCATCAAACAATTTATACGAACAGTTAAAAGAAACAAGAAAAGAAAGATAACAACGACACACGTAGAATTTAGAAATCAAAAGATAATCATTTCATTAATCACAAACGAGTCAAAAGCTGTATCGTTACACATTACATGTCACCATCTAATGCTATACAACTCCAAGGACTAGTTCTACTAACTGATATCTCAGTTTAGTTAGTGATTTACAAAAGATACTGCAAATGATAAACTAATCTACTAAGAGTCACTAGGTGATCCATGTGACTCAGAAGGTTCTCGGTCCCACTAGGAGGAGAGTTCTTTGATTTCTTTCTCGGACGCTCAGAATCCTCATCATCAAATGGAGGCTTAGGAACAACCCTAATGGGAACCATCTCCACGTAGAATATCTTATTCCACCCTTGAGACACATGTAACTTCCTCTTAGCCATGTCACACTCCATACGACCCTACTCCAACTTAGTCTTAGTATCAGCCAACCTTTTCTTTAATGTGGCATTCTCCCCGCTTTCCAATACCGACACCCTCTCGAGAACAATACCTAAAGCACGCTCGACATTCTCTAAATCATGATTAAGTAACTCCCTTTCTTTCTCCCTAATTTTATTCTTGGATTTGAGAAGAGCAATCTCAATTTGGCATGTACCTCACTTAGCCTCCATCTCTCTAGCTTGAGCACGTGACACCTCTAAATCACGCCTCAGAGCCCACGGTGATAAATCGTCAATTATTAGATGAGTCATGAGCAGAAGATGACTCACCCATCTCAAATAGACTTCTCAGGAAGGTACGAGTGGCATAAGGCTTTTGGGTAATAGTCCTAGCAGTAGCTTCGGGTGCAACATCGACCTTCTCGTCCTCTGACTCAGAATCGGATGACACATAATCAGATGACACATCTCTAGCTGGCGGGGTTTTGTCACCCTCCATATCATAAGGAAATATAACTCAGCATCATTGTCGAGCTCAATCTTAACATCTTCCTTGGGTTCTTCCTCGGGTTCCTCTTCGGGATCTTGTTCAGGATCTTCATTGTCATAATTAACCAAATCAATATCATTAGGAATGTCAACCATTTCGTTGGGATCATGGATATCTACAACTTGGTTCGGCTCAGGAACAACTCGGTTCACTTCAGGAATAGCTTTGTTCGGCTCGTTAAGATGATTAGGGTTCTCCATGACAATTTGCGTCGTATAAATATCTCGTATTGGTATTAAATAATTACATAATTAACATTTATATTCAAATAAATGAAAATTTCATTCTATAACATATATATATATATATTTTCCATATATATATATCGATAAATAAATCTTTCTCATTCTTGTCCATTGGTAATTCAGAGATTTCGCTTCAAAAATCCTTTCATCCATTTTTTTTTGAAAATCTTTTGTTCTCTATAACTTAAGCTCTTGATACCAATCTGTAACACCCCCATTTTCATATATCTCAGCGGAAGGGTCATTTGGGGTGCTACGTCATAATATAACAACTCAAGCATAGAAAACGACTCGAAAAGAGACGTTTTTAAATACATTCATTCGAAATAAAAGTTTACATCATAGGTCCCAAATTGTTTCATAATTCATACAACATTTTTGCAAATCATCTTCGAATGACTTTTATTTAATGGGCCTTCAAAACATTTAGGTTTCCATAAGCGACAACCAAAATCTCCATCGCCGAATTACCTTCAAGGACCTGAGATAAAACATGCTAAAACGTCAACAATAATGTTGAGTGAATCCATAGAGTTTATATATATAAACAATAAAATTTCCGAACACAAGTATCATTTCTCAATATTCATCAGGATATAACGATGTGGCCAAACAAAGTTATATCGGGGGATTATTTATAAGTCTCATGACATTGAACGTTACCATCTAATTATGTTGGGGTTCCCAACAAGGTATGCCTACTATACACCCTCGCTATGAGTGCATATTATTCTCTATACAACGCATCCGTTGTGTCATATTCCCGACACTTGACGATAGCCAGTCGTCACGGATTGGAGGTGGCAGCCTCCAAATAGTACTATTTCATGTATAAGCGTCTACCATTTCCCGGTAGTTAACAATTCATGATTTCCGCAGGTCTTTTATCTAGCGAGTTAAGCTAACTTATAATAATAATCGAGGCAACTAGCATACAATCTCCCTTGTGTTCTATTTTAAAAACAAGCATGTTATCTCCCTCGCGGGTTTATAAAACAATTAAAGTGTAAAAATGCGAGGCTATGAACTCACTTGGTGATGTCGGAAGAGAATATCGATAGATAAGAACTTCGGGCGTAAGCGCGTCGATCAACCGAGACCTATACAAATTGTAATGGGTCTTAGGTTTCTAGCCGATAAAATTAACGATGACTCGTAAAATAAATAAGTATGTATATATATACATGTATTTTATATGATGATCATGACCCAATGATTTAATTATTTCACACTTAGGTTTTTCTAGGTTTTTAACTAGTTTCTATTTGCCATTTTTACTCTTATGGTCCAATATATCCCAAAAAGCCCAATAGGCCCATAAGTAAGTCCATTAAGTGTTTAGGTTGATATTATTAACCCAAGACCAGGTCTTAGCCCATTAATTAAGCCCAAGTGGGTTGGGCTTAAAGTCAAGTCCAATATGTCTATTTTAATACATTGGGCCTAGTGGCCCAATTAAGCCTTATGGCCCATTCAAGCTTGTAAATGAGTCTTATTATAAATTTTCGGGTTCTCGAGGTCGGGACATGTTTATTATCAGTAAGTTAACTTTTAAAAACTCCCAAGAAGTGGGTCCTACCACCTCGGGTTTTAGTTACAAAAATCGCTTTACATAGTATAGTGTTCGGGTAGTAGTAAATTTTGTATACTTTTATGTTTACGAAAATAGTCGTAATTTATAAACCGTAAATGGTATAATTGAAAACTTTATATACTTAGTTTCATAATTAAGTATATATTACAGATCCAAGGTTACTTTTATACTTACTTTAATGTTATACATATATTCTGATCAAAATCATCACAAAGGTCAAGTTGCAAATTAGGACTGAAAACTCACTTTCACCATTTTTGATGCCATTTACAAACCATAATGAATTGGTTGATCATCCAATTGGTACAGAACCTACATGATTTTATCTAGGTCTTATGGTTTTAGGTTTTTTGCCAACTTAGTACATAAATATGACGTTTTGTGCCATCTGTATAGCAAGGTCAAAACTGATGTCTTTTGGTAAAATATAATAAACTCATTTCAATTTTGTACTTCTCATTGAGTAGCCATTTAGCCATATGTTCATAACTAATTCTATTTTTTTATACACCTTGGCGTAAATCGAATAACATTAAGCCAACTCAAAAATCCAGAAACTTACTGTTAACAAAGGGGGGGGCACCTAATTTTTAGTGATTTGTAGCTAGTTTTTCAACTAGATGATTAACGCCAATTTTACCCTAGATCTATGCATGCATGAATTATTTCACCTCTTGATCATCATATATCATACATGTACATACATAAAATGAAATCAAAAATATAAATACAACAAGAACAATTAAAGATTATACCCAACAATATGAGGAAAATGATGAATAATTGTCCAAAATAATGGAAGCCTTCTACACCACTCTTGATCTTTACCCCAAATTATTTTAGAGTCACCATTTTTGGTTTACCCAAGTGGGACTTTATAATACTTGTTCTTACTTCAGCCCCTAACTTGTATAAAAAACCTCTTTAAATACCTCTTTTAATCACCTCACAAATACAAGAAACACATTAGGTAGTCATATTCACTAGTGTTCTTATTGTTTGATCTTCAAAATTATTATAAGATTGGTGTTTGTGGAGTGTGTGTAGCATCACAAGGCAAGAGAGGGAGAGAGGAGTGCAGATTTAGACGAATATCCAAGTTATGCGTGTGTGTGTGTTGGTCAAAATAGCCTTTTATAGGTGTAGAGCAAGTGTGCCAAGTGTTTGCTTGAAGGTTGAGGTTGGATGACACATGGGGGTCAATTGTGGATCCCTTCCACTTTTGATCCCCCCTTAGGTTAATGGGAAGAGTTATAAAAAAACTTGTCCCACATTTTGTAAATGCGGGTATTATCAAAGTCCGATATTTAAAAAGGTACGATTTGTAGTCGTTTTTCATAAAAAGTAAAAATAGTACGAGACGCGAAAAATAAAAACGAGTAATTAAAATTATTTCTATGGAATTTCGATAAACATAAACGCGATTACTTAACGTAGATTCTCGCGTTCTTCGTTGTCGTTACTCTATTTGCAAACGTAATACCCTAATTTATTCGGTTAATGTGAGTTCACATCTAAACAAAAAAATGAAAATTATATGTTAATAATCGAGAATAAATAACGACTTGAATTTGACGGATTGTCACCGCATTTCCCTAAAAAGGGATTCTTCATCCTGAAGTCAATTCATCTTGTCGCCCGTTTCTTATTAAAATCAAAGAGATGTGGGTATTTTCTTCCCCACATCTGGTCCTCCCGTTCCCAAGTATACTCCGGTCCACGACTCGAGTTCCATCGAACTTTAACTATAGGAATCCGACTTTGCTTAAGTTGTTTCACTTCTCTATCCATGATTTCAATGGGTTCTTCGATTGAAATGCAAGCTTCTCGTCGATCCTTACTTCGTTCAAGTGGAATTTGATAACGTTTTCATCCGATAAACTTTTCTTCAAGTTTGAAACAGGAATGTTTGTGTATTTTCCTGGAAGCTTTGGGGGGTAACTCCAGTTTATATGCCACCGGACCTACTCTTGATAAAATCTTGAATGGTCCAATATAACGGGGACTTAATTTCCCACGTTTTCCAAATCGAACAACACCTTTCCACGGTGATACTTTTAGCATAACTTTGTCACCCACTTTGAACTCCAAAGGTTTACGTCTCACATCTGCATAACTTTTCTGTCTACTACGAGCAGCTAATAATCGATTCTTGATTTGTATAATCATCTCCGTCGTTTCACGAATCATTTCTGGTCCTGTGAGTTGGGCATCTCCAACCTCACTCCAACATACAGGCGATCTACATTTCCTTCTGTATAGAGCTTTGAAAGGTGCGGCTTTAATACTAGCGTGATAACTATTATTGTATGAGAATTCAGCTAAAGGTAAGTGCTTATCCCAGTCACTACCAAAGTCAATCACGCAAGCACGCAACATATCTTCCACTGTCGGTATCGTTCTTTCACTCTGACCATCAGTTTCAAGATGGTAAGCAATGCTCATATCTAAATTCGTCCCAATAACTTTTGAAGAGATCTCCAAAGCCTTGATGCAAAATGAGGGTCTCGGTCCGAAATAATCGACACGGGCACCCCGTGCCTACAAGCAATCTCCTTTAAATACAATCGAGTAAGCCTCTCGATCCTAAACTTCTCATTCATCGGAATAAAGTGAGCAGATTTAGTCAACCGGTCAATAATGACCCAAATTGAATCATATCCAGATGGTGTTCTTGGAAGCTTTGTAATGAAATCCATTGTAATCCTCTCCCATTTCCAAACAGGAATTTCCGGCTGCTGAAGTAATCCTGACGGCTTTTGGTGTTCAGCCTTGACTTTAGCACATGTCAAGCACTTACTGACATATGTCGCAATGTCAACTTTCATATTCGGACACCAGTATAACTTCCTCAAATCATGGTACATTTTATCCGATCTAGGGTGAATAAAGTATTTTGATTTATGAGATTCCAACATGGTAGACTCAATCCTCCAAAATAATGTAACCTTACTCGTCTTTCAGACATTCGTAGATGTTCTAACTTCAAATGGGCTCCCCTTCGACACGAAATCCTTCAGCACCAATATTTTCCTCCTTGCACGCTTCAACTTGTGCATTTCGAATTTGTTCGGGTAAATTGTTATGTACCGTCACCACTAAAGCACGCACTCGAATCGGTTCCTTATCCTTTCTGCTCAACGCATCAGCGACAACTTTCGCCTTTCCCGGGTGATAACGGATAACACATTCGTAATCACTCAGAAGTTCAATCCATCTACGTTGCCTCATATTTAGCTTTCTTTTTGAGCAATATTATTGTATGGTTTGTGATCGTGTATACCGTACATTTAGTGCAGTACAATTAATGACTCATAGTCGAATGAGCAAAACCACTGCTCCTAATTCCAAGTCAATGGGTTCGTATAATTTCTTTCATTCTTTTAAGTTGCCTATCAAGGCGTAGCAATCACTTTTCGCGTTGCATCATAATATGTTCCAAATCTTTAAGGGATGCATTCACAATTATACAAAAAGTCTTTGCTTCCTTCGGGTAGTGATAATATTGGCGCACTACTCAATTTCAGCTTCCAGTTTGAAATGCTCTCGTTTCAGTCGTCGCCCTCACACTACGGATTATTCTTCTGATTGAGTTTATGTTAATTATTTGGAGATTAGAGAAATCTCGTTAATAAATCTTTTGTTAATAACCTGCCCCAAACTAAATTTGTCGCTTTCTGTTGGTGTAGTCGGTGCAGCCTAATTTTTAATGGCTTTGATCTTCGCAGGATCAACATGAACTCCATTACTATCAATCACATGGCCAAGGAATTGCACGGAATCAAGCCAAAAATCACATTTCGAAAACTTAGCGTACAACTTTTCGCTCTTTAGCAAATTCAAGATAGTCTTCAAATGTTCACCATGTTCTTCTTTATTTCTGGAATAAATCAGAATGTCATCAATGAATACAATCACGAACTTATCAAGATACGGCTTGCACACACGATTCATCAAATACTGCAGGTGCATTAGTCAGTCCAAAAGGCATTACTTGAAACTCATAATGTCCATAACGAGTTCTAAATGCTGTAATTGGAATGTCTTCCTCGTGGATACGAAGTTGATGATAACCAGACCGTAAATCAATCTTCGAATAAACACTAGAACCTTGTAGCTGATCAAACAAGTCATCAATCCTCGGTAATGGATATCGATTCTTGATCGTCAACTTGTTCAGTTCTCGGTAATCATTGCACATTCAGAACGATCCATCCTTCTTCTTTACGAACAATACCGGAGCTCCCCACGGTGACGAGCTCGGTCGAATAAAACCTTTCTCCAACAACTCTTGCAGTTGCTTGGACAACTCCTTCATTTTGGATGGTGCTAAACGATATGGCGCACGGGCCACAGGTGCAGCACCGAGGATAAGATCAATACGGAACTCAACTTGCCTAGGTGGCGGAAGTCCAAGTAATTCTTCGAGAAATACCTCAGGAAAAATCTCGGATAACAGGAACGTCTCCCAGTAACTTCTTCTTCAATTCCTTCTGATTTACTTGAGCTAGGAATAACTCTCAACCTTTCTCGAATCAAGGGAATCAAGAGACAGAGTTAGCAATTGAAGAGCGAGGTCAACGCGTGATTCACACGGGCGAATTTCGGGTCAAAAGAAAGGCTAATACCATAATGGATATGCATAAACCCCATACTTTCCTAATTCGTTATTCACCTCTGAACGCATCTCGGAATTTTTACCCACGTTACTCAAAGGAGGATTAGTCGAAAAGAAAGGATAGGAACGTCGAAACTTCAAGTCGGGTATCAATAGTCGATAAATAGATAAGTGTCCAAAGAATTTCATGACGAAAGAAAGGAAATCAAGAAGTAGTTAACACATTGTCAAGTAGCCCGCATCACAGATGGGTAATTCGATGGGAAAAGGAATAAGGGTACATATGCAGAGTCCCTACTTGTACCACTTGCAAACCTACAAAATCTTGATTTTCGGACTTCTACAGTTAAAAATTGATCTTTATCAAAATTTTACGGTGACTACTATTCAGCCTTGCATGGCCCCTTCTAAATTATACGTAGGTGCACGACTATGTATAATTTAGGAATAGCAATGCAATGCTCAGTTCGTCAAACTAATGTCATCATATTATAAAATGTTTGATCATGCTTAATTTATAGATATAATCAAAATGATTTTACAGAACCGTTCATAGTATGAAGTAATTTATTGTACAGATGTTTATAATATTAATTTTACTGGTGATCAGCAACTATTTATAATTTCTCATATTAAAATAATCATAAAACTGATGAAAATTTAAATTTTCTAAGGTGATAATTATAGTAATCTTTTTAAACAATAAAAGTGTTTGCATGAGCGTAGTAAAGAGTGGTTCACAAAATGGGTAGGTGAAATGATTACAATGTGATAGGAAATGAGTTTAGCCAAAAATCCTTCATAGATCCATGATATCGATGGCGATTGAGATATCGAGGAGAAGAAGTTACAACGCAATTAAATTATAAATGAGTATTCATTCAAAGATTGCATAATCAAATAGGGAACATACTACAAGAATATGAAAGAAAGATACAACGACTCACGTAGAAGTTTAGAATCAAAAGAGTTGTATTTTTCATTAATCACAAACGATGTCACAAGTGGTATCGGCACACATTACATTGTCACCATCTAATGCCTATAAAAACTCCAAGGATAGTCTACTAACTGATATCTCAGTTTAGTTAGTGATTTACAAAAGATACTACAAATGATAAATTAATCTACTAAGAGTCACTAGGTGATCCATGTGACTCAGAAGGCTCTCGGTCCCACTAGGAGGAGAGTTCTTTGATTTCTTTCTCGGACGTTCAATATCCTCATCATCAGATGGCGGCTTAGGAACAACCCTAATGCGAACCATCTCCATGTAGAATCTCTTGTTCCACCCTTGAGATACATGCAACCTCCTCTCATCCATGTCACGCTCCATACGAGCCTACTCCAACTTAGTCTCAGTCTCAACCAACCTTTTCTTCAATGTGGCATTCTCCCCGCTTTCCAATACCGACACCCTCTCGAGAACATAACCCAAAGCACGCTCGACATTCTCTAAATCATGATTAAGTAACTCCCTTTCTTTCTTCCCAATTTTATTCTTAGATTTGAGAAGAGCAATCTCAGTTTGGCATGTACCTTACTTAGCCTCCATCTCTCTAGCTTGAGCACGTGACGCCTCTAAATCACGCCTCAGAGCCCACGGTGCTAAATCGTCAATTATTAGATGAGTCACGAGTAGAAGATGACTCACCCATCTCAAATAGACCTCTCGTGAAGGTACGAGTGGCATAAGGCTTTTGGGTAATAGTCCCAGCAGTAGCCTCGGGTGCAACATCGACCTCCTCATCCTCTGTCTCAGAATCGGATGACACAAAATCAGATGACACATCTCCAGGTGGCGGGGTTTTGTCACCCTCCACATCATAAGGAAATATAACTCAACATCATTGTCGAGCTCAATCTCAACATCTTCCTCGGGTTCTTCATTAGGTTCCTCTTCAGGATCTTCTTCAGGATCCTCTTCAGAATCTTCATTGTCATAATCAATATCGTCGAGAATGTCAACCATTTCGTTGGGATCATGGACATCCAAAATTGGTTCGGATCGGGAATAACCGGGTTTTCTTCGGGAATAGCTTTGTTCGGTTCGTTAAGAGGGTTAGGGTTCTTCATGACAATCCGTGTCGTATAAATATCTCGTGTTAGTATTAAAATAATAACATAATCAACATTTATATTCAAAATAAATGAAAATCTCATATTACAACATATATATATATTTTTCCATATATATATCGATAAAATGATTCCTTTCATTATTGTTACCGTCGGTAATTCGAAGATTCTATTGCACGTTATAGTCAAAAGATTTCAAAAATTCTTTCGTTCATTTTTCTTTTTGAAAATCTTTTGTTCTCTATAACATAAGCTCTTGATACCAATCTGTAACACCCCCATTTTCATACATCTCAGCGGAAGGGTCCTTTGGGGTGCTACATATTAATACAATAACTCAACCATAGAAAACGACTCAAAAAGAGACGTTTTAAAATACATTTATTCGCATAAAAGTTTACATCATAGGTCCCAAATCATTTCATAATTCATACAACATTTTTGAAATTTTCCTCGAATGACATTTATTTAATGGGCCTTCAAAACATTTGGTTTTTCAATAAGCGACAACCAAAATCTCCATCGCCGAATTACCTTTAAGGACCTGAGATAAAACATGCTAAAACGTCAACAATAAGGTGATGACATCCATAGGGTTTATATATTAGATATACCCTTAAAATATGTTGGGGTTCCCAACATCTAATCACCGAACACAAGTATCATTTCTCAAAATTTTCAGGATATAACGATGTGGATCAGACAACGTTATAGGGGGATTATTATAAACCTCATGAATCGAACGTTACCATATCAATACAAAATGCCCTGCATATTATTCTCTATACAACGCATCCGTAGTGTCATTTTCCCGACACGAGACGATAGCTAGTCGTCACGGATTGGAGGTGGCAACCTCCAAATAGTACTATTCCATGTATAAGCGTATGCCATTACCTGGCAATTAACAATTCATGATTTCCGCGGGTCTTTTATCTAGCGAGTTAATCTAACTTATAATAATCAAGGCTACTAGCATACAATCTCCCTTGTGTTCTATTTTAAAAACAAGCATGTTATCTCCCTCGCTGGTTTATAAAACAATTAAATGTATAATGTGAGGCTATGAACTCACTTAGTGATGTCGGAAGAGAATATCGATAGATAAGAACTTCGGGCGTAAGCGCGTCGATCAACCGAGACCTATACAAATTGTAACGGGTCTTAGGTTTCTAGTCGATAAAATTTAATGAAAACTCATAAATAAGTAAGTATATGTATACATGTAGTTTATATGATGATCATACTCTTGCAACATATTTATTTCACACTTAGAGTTTTCTAGGTTTTTAACTTGTTTTTATTAGCCATTTTACTAGTATTGTCTAAATTAGTCCCAAAAAAGCCCATAAGCAGCCGTATTAAGTTATTAGTTGATTATTATTAACCCAAGGACAGGTCTTAGCCATTAATTAAGCACAAAGTGGGTTGGGCTTAAAGCCAATGTCCAATATGTCTTTTTTATACATTGGCCTAGTGGCCCAATTAGGCCTTTATTGGCCATTAAGCTTGTAAATGAGTCTTATTATAAATTTTTGGGTTCTCGATGTCGGGACATGTTTATTATCAGTAAGTTAACTTTTAAAAACTCCCAAGAAGTGGGTCCTACCACCTCGGATTTTAGTGGTAAAAACATTTTATTAATTATAGTGTTCGTGTAGACGTAAAATTTTATATACGTTTAGGTTTACAAAAATAGTCGTATTTTAATAACCGTAAATGATATAATTGAAAACTTTACATCCTTAGTTTCATATTTAAGTATATATTACAGATCTAATGTTACTTTTATACTTATTTTAAGTATACATATACTTATGATCAAATCACTACACAAAGGTCATAGTGAAATATTCGGAAGACAACTAATTCACATTTTGATGCCATTTACAAACCATAATGAATTGGTTGATCATCCAATTGGTACGTACAGAACCTACATGATTTTATCTAGGTCTCATAGTTTTAGGTTTTTAGCCAACTCAGTACGTAAGTAGGACGTTTTGTGCCATCTGTATAGCAAGGTCAGAACTGATGTCTTTTGGTAAAATGGTCATAACTCAATCAATTTTTACTTTCCATTGAGTATCCAATTAGCCATATGTTCATAACTCAATTCTCTACAACCTAGGTAAATCAAATCAACCATTAAGCCAACTCAAAAATCCAGAACTTGCTGTTAACAACAGCCCTAAATTTTCAATGATTTCTAGCAAGTTTTAGTAGTTGATTAAGCCATTTTTACCCTAGATCTATGCATGCATGAACCTTTTCACCTCTTGATCATCATATATCATACATGTACATACATATAATGAAATCAAAAATATAAATACAACAAGAACAAGTAGAGATTATACCCAACACCTCAAAAATATAAGAAACACACTAGGTAGTCATATTCACTAGTGTGCTCATTGTTTCATCTTTAAAAATTTTATAAGATTGGTGTTTGTAGTGTGTTGGTGGCGGCAAGAGCAAGAGATAAAAACTCCAGCCCCAAAATGTATAATAAACCTTCTTATAAAATCTCCTTATTGATCATCTTTAAAATGTAAGGAAAAACACTAGGTAGTTCATATTCATAGATTGTGCAATTTTTGCTTGATCTTCAAAATTTTTATAAGATGGGTGTTTGTGTTGTGTTGGTGGCGTCAAGGCAAGAGAGGAGAAAGAGGAATGCAAATTTTTTGTTAATAAAATGACTAGTGTGTGTGTGTGATGGTATATTATAGTCCCAAGTATTGCATGAAATGCTATTGAGCCATCCATGGTAGCTAATCGCAAGGGGAGGTTCCTCCCTTGTTTGTGCCACCCCCAATGGGGTGTTGGTTTAGTGGGATAAGTTATAAACTTGTCCCACATTTTGTAAATGCGGGTATTTTCAAAGTCCGATATTTAAAAAGGTACGGTTTGTAGTCGTTTTTCTTAAAAAGTAAAAATAGTACGAGACACAAAAAATAAAAACGAATGTAATAAACATATTTCTACCAGAATTCGATAACATGAACATCGATACTTAACGTAGGATTCTCCGGTTCTTCGTTGACGTTATTCAATTTGCAAACGTAAACCCTAATTTCTTTCGGTTAATAGTGAGTTCACATCTCAACATAAAAATGAAAATTATATTTAATACTCGAGAATAAAATAACGACCTGAATTTGACGGATTGTCACAGCATTTCCCCCTAAAAAGGGATCTTCGTCCTCGAAGATCAATTCATCTTGTCGCCCGCTTCTTATTAAAATCAAAGAGATGTGGGTATTTCTTCCACATCTGGTCCTCCCGTTCCCATGTATACTCCGGTCCACGACTCGAGTTCCATCGAACTTTAACTATAGGAATCCGACTTTGCTTAAGTTGTTTCACTTCTCTATCCATGATTTCAATGGGTTCTTCGATGAAATGCAACTTCTCGTCGATCCTTACTTCGTCGAGTGGAATGATAAGTTCTTCATCCGATAAACATTTCTTTAAATTCGACACATGGAATATATTGCGAACTCCTTGAAGCTCTCGGGGTAATTTTAGTTTATATGCCTCCGGACCTACTCTTGATAAAATCTTGAATGATCCAATA
>BQNB010136404.1:0-18006 GCA_026074375.1 Tanacetum coccineum
GCATTACTATGTGAAAAATACAATCAACCAACCACCTCTCCAAGGCATGGAGAGGTGTATAAATACTTCTACATGGTACGTGGGCTTGGGCTTGCATGAGTTTATCCATGGGCGTTAGCTAACTAACTATGTAAGTTTCCAAAAATTACTTAATGAGCTAACGACTGTTTATCTATGGAAGTGACTGACACTTTAGTGTTCCTAACAATTTGTATGCTAGAATAGGACTACATATTATTTGCACTAGTTGATTCTTGAATTTGGTAGATGCCGAAATCACTGGATTTAAGAAAAAGGGAAAACTAGATATTTTCTTTCTTTCAAAAAACGGCCCTCTTAATTACCCGACGACCCCCAATATATTTGGGACCGGCTGGTGATATGGGACCACCGCCAGGGGGGAACAAAATTTTTGAGTTTGCCTCTTTTTTTGTATCTTTGACCTCCTATGTACATTCTCAAGCTGACATTTCTCTGTTTAGCTAAACCATTTTTGGCATCCTCTTCCATCCAAACCATGCTTTGCCATGTTATACTATCCTTTCCATTATTTAAATTATCAAGTTCTCATACTTCACTACCACCCTCACCTTCTTCATCCTCTTCTTCTTCATCATCAATGTCTTGCTCAAACCACCATTCTAACTTCTCTAGAAAACCAAGAATGTAGGTAAGACAAGTATGGAAACGCAAAACATCCACTCCAAAATCATTACCTCCTTCTCAAAATGACTCACCTCCACTTCCTCTAAGAGTTTACTTACAATCTCCTTCACCACCACTATACAATCCCTTAAGAGATCAAATGATCAACCTACTCCACAACATCTCCACCATACTTGATTCACACACTAATCCATCTAATGCCTACATTCATGCACCACCTTCAACACTACCACAACAAATCCATCCTCCTTCTCATGTTCAAGTTGAATTTCACTCTAGTTTTTATCATTGTTGCAAGTTTTCCAGACACCAATTCCATTCTTTGAGAAATGAAATCAACTTCATTCACTTTCTTCTTACCCGTCCCATACCTCAAACTCGTGCCCCTCCAAATCATGTGTCACCAACCCTTTCTTTTTCCCTCTTTAATTAATCATTCTCATATGATTAATCTACCTAAATAATCGACCTTCTATATTTTGATTATGGCATCTTCTACTCTTCAAGAATTCACTAGTGTAGATCTATGCCTTATTATGTCTTTATGATTATCTACTTTCTATTGTAATGATTCATACAAATATTGTATGAATTTGTCTTAGCTCGTATTAGATCTAGTTTTATCTTATGTTGTATGAATGTATTAGTTGCATTTGCTATTGTATGAGTTTCTTGATTGTTGAATAAAACTCTCTTTTGGGTGACTTAAATATAATGTGTTGCTTAAAAGATATTTGTCTTGCACTTGTATTTCTAACTTTGTTTTGTAGCAAACAATTTTTTTCATAAGGATCGATCCCTTGGGTAAGCCCCGAACGAGGGGGAGCATACATCAAGAGGGAGTCTTGATATCGTCGGATTTTCTTTCTTCTTACCAAATACTTCGACGATCAACCTTTTTTGAATTCAACCAAAAGGGGAGAAAAGGAACTTAAACACTATAATAATTTTGTAACTTTTAATTTTTATACAAAATGAAATTTATATTTTGTCATATCAAAAGAGGGGGAGATATGTTAATAACAAATAATGTCAAAAAAACGTTATGTATATTTTTTGACCTCTCAACGATTTGATAAATAAACAAAAGTGTAAAAACGTTTACGATAAAATTAAACATTTACAAATTATTCACGTATAAATACCATTTCTAAGACGTTAGTAATCACTAAGTATGAACAAACTATCATTAAGCATGATTAAGTGATCAAGAAAATATTTTTTCTCTTATCCTTATATTTTTACAAAGAATTTTCACAAATTAATTATACAAAATATTTCTTCTAATTAAAAGAAAAGTGTTATTAAAAACCTGAAAATTTAAATTCAAATTTCCCCCCAAAATGGAAGCTCTATACCAATAAACCTTCCCACAAAAAGAAAAAAAAGGGAGTGGTGGGACTACCAGGCGGCCCCTCCTTGTAATCGGGACCACCGGGACCGCCTACAGTGATCGTTGGATTTCTGCCTATAAAATAAACTAGCTCTATATCCTTGCAGAAAATCAGACCTCTTGTTGCACGAATTTTTCTCATACTTCTTTCTCTCTAAAAAAACCTACTTTCTTCTCACTAAATATCTTGCTTACAAACTAACTTGATCTTGTTTCAAGTGATCTAATCTATTTTTTCTACATCCTCTTCATCTCTTCCCTCTTATGCAAGTGCAAGAGAAGAACACTCGTATTCGTCAAGAAATGAAGTGTTGATTAGTGATCTCTCCTCCTTTCTTTTAAGTATCAAATCTCTATTGTAATTATATTGTGTATTTGTGTGATTCGAATATTGTGTAAATCCGATAGTGTAGATCTAGTGGACGTGTATTTGAATTTGAAAGTGGTAGATGGTTTCTAGCTAAGATTAGGACTCGAGACATTACTTCGAGTTTGGAAAATAATATAAAGCACATTAAAACGTTTTTGATCTCCGCCTGAAGAGAGCTTAGATTGACATAGTGAAAACGTTAAGGTAGGATACTCGAGAGATGTATTAGGGCGAAGAAGAGCTCATAGGCGAAGCACATAAATCTTGGAGTCTTGGTTTTTTGATATTAATTGTTCCTTCTCTCATTTCCTTATATTGTTGTGATTGTTATTTTCCATTAGTTTAGATATTTACTTGATTGATTCATATTGTTGGATGGTTAAACATACTACTCGAATATAAGTATTTTGAAAGCAAAGTTTTTAAAACGAAAACGAACCTGCAAACTATTCAACCCCCCTTCTAGTTTCTACATTCTATAACTGGGAGTTTGAGCAGCTATGCATTGAGAGTGGGATTGCTAGACATCTGACAGTTGTCGGGACGCCGCAACAGAATGGGCTAGCAGAATGTATGAACAGAACTCTCATGGATAATTTACACTATTTATTGATTCAGTCTGGATTGCCCAAGACCTTCTGGGTGGAAGCAACATGTACGGCCACATATCTTATCAATAGGCCACCATCGATATTGAGAAAAAGACACCTATGGAGATGTGGTCGGTGATGCGGTCGTTGTTAGACTTCAACAAGAAGTTTTACAACTCCCTAGGCAGAGCACCTAATCGTTGTAGTAGTAATTATAGGCAAGACTCAGGAGGGTTTGTTATCGTTCACTCGAGGAATAGGTTGGTGGAAGAACTTAGATCCACGGTCCCTAACGGAATTCTAAAGATTGAGGGGAATAAATTTTTGTATTTTTATATTTTTATGGAAAGCAAGTAAATCATATATTTGAGAAGGATGATTTCGGTTTTCTGCTATTTAAACTAACAATTAATCTACGCTACTTGTGATAAACCATAATGGTTAGGAACACCACGAAAGTGTCAGGTCATATTCCACATAGATATACTGTCGTTAGCTCGCAGTTAATTTTTGAAAACTTACTAGGAAAGTAGACCTAAGGCCCATGGATAAGTCCTATTAAGCCAAGGCCCTCCGCACCCTTGTAAGTAATATATACAACCTCTTCTCCACAGCCTTGGAGAGTGTTAGTTAGTTGTATCATTATAACAACTCATAGGGTGGGGGATACTAGTTCTCTTTTTGAAGTTTCTTTCTCTCTTAAAATGTTCAATCCCAAAACCTTTCTCTCACTATAACAACCTCTATTCCTACTCATCAAGTATGTTATTAGATTAGTAATATAATTGGTATCAAAGAGCCATGGAGTGTGTGCTTAGATGTTGTGTTTACTTATTCTTGGTTTGTGTTTTTACTTCAAAAAAGGCTTCGTATTTTTGATTTGTTTTTCATTCCTTGTTTTATAAGCTTAAATACCAACTAAAGATCATCTACATAGTTAGCTTTTGATCTAGTATCCTTTGGATATAGGTGTGTGTGATTAGATTACATAAGAAAACATCTCTTCGATTTGGTGTCATAATGGCTTCGTTAGCTCTTATAAAGGCTCAAAAATCTGATTTTAAATTCTTTCAGGCTAAAAAAAACCTTAAAGTTTTTCATTTTCTCCCACTTGACCCTATTAGCTTAGTAACAACTATTTGGTATATAATATTTTTTCAGAAAACAATCGTCAAAAACATGTCTTTTTAAGTTTTGAAAAAGTGGGTTTCGAGTGATAACCGAACTAGTCATTTATCAGTGAGTACCGATCTAGTCTATTTCAAGTGATAACCGAACTAGTCATTTTTCAGTGAGTACCGATCTAATCTACTTCAGGGATAACCGAACTAGTCATTTTTCAGTGAGTACCGATCTAGTCTACTTCAGTGATAACCGAACTAGTCAATCTTTAGTGACTACCAATCTAGTCTACATTAGTGATAACTAAACTAGTCATTTTAGTGTGTGCCGATATAGTCTACATCAGTGTGTGCCGATCTAGTCTACACCAGTGATAACCAAACTAGTCAATCTTCAGTGAGTACCGAACTAGTCTACATCAGTGATAATCAAACTAGTTATTTTTTAAAGACCACCAAACTAAACAAATCTCAAGACTTAAAAGACAACCAATATTAAAACACCAATTTCTTGTCACTTCACCACCAGATCGATTCCACAATAATCTTTTAACATACAAATTTTCCTCAATGACGACTCTTCTGACAAAGCAATTCTTATCGGGTGCTGACAATTCGTCCAACCTATGTTGGAAAAAGTATGATATGTAACGATTCTTGGAAAAGTCAATAATGGAGCTATACATGATGAATAGACAACATGGACGAATGATTCTTGAATCCGTTGAACATGGTCCACTCATCTGGCCTTCAATTGAGGAAAATGGAGTGACTAGACCAAAGAAATATTTCTTGAGATTATCTGCTACAAAAGTTATTCCAAGCTGATATGTGAAATCAAGCCGAACAAATATCATTGCTCCCCCACCCCCCCCCCCCCCCCCCCCCCCCCCCCCCCCCCCCCCCCCCCCCCCCCCCCCCCCCTACCAAAAAGACTACCACCAGAGGTCTAAGCATTGGTAGCAATCATAAAGTCGCCAAAGGAACTTTGGGAAAGAATTTTAACTCTCATGCAAGGAACATCATTTGCTGAAATCGAAAAGGAGAGTGTAAGCTTTAATGATGAATTCATAAGTTTGCTTATAAGAAGAGGGAAACTCCTACGTGATTTCTACTTGAGATGTTCACTACTACCAATGACATGAACATCTACTAATATGAACTGAACAATTCAAGTGAATACCAAGTTTTTGAATACTCTTCCTCCTTAGTGGAGAAAATTTGTGACAGATGTCAAACTGGTTCAGGATTTGCACACAACTAACATTGATCAGCTTCATGCGTACTTGGAACAACATGAATTTCATGCAAATGAAGTTCGTTTAATGCATGAACGTAACTCAGATCCACTTGCTTTGGTTGCAACCCATCAGATGACCCAGTCTCCTTATCAATCTCATCATTAATCATACCAAAACTCTTAATTTCAACCACAAGTTTCACTATATCAGTCTCCACAGTATGGATTACCTTATTAGTCTCAACAATACTCAAGCAATCAATCATCAACACCTCTTTCAATCACTTATCCATTCAAGTGATTAGTTCCCCCAATCATCAGTTCATCCATAATGCTATTCTCCAACCATCATCCATCCCTCAAATTGAATATGCTCCCACAGTTAACCAACAACAACAACCTGAATTTCCACCACTAGACTTAGGTCTAACTGTACGGTATTCAAGCAAGGTGATAGACACTGTTGATGCCATTAACCATATAATGTCATTCCTATCAGCTGTTGTCACATCTCGCTATCCTACTACCAATAATCAGCTTAAGGACTTCGTCCAAAATATTAAAAAAAAGAAAAAAAGTGTGTTTTGTGATAACCCTAGGCAGAACAAACTACCATAAAGATGGCAAAATTACTTTACAAACCAGTTTAGGAAGTATAAATTTCTTTTGCTTCGGGTACAAGTAAACCTACCACTCCACGAGCATGTAGAAGCAATTTTGGGAAAACAAAGGACTGTTTATTAGTTACAACTATAAAACGGAAAGACACATGTTTCCAAACAGTGCAAAATTAAGAGACTTAAGGAATAACAATCCCATTAAAGGTGTCATAGCTAAAACCTAAGAGAAACGGGAGGATTCATGGTTTTAAGGATAAAGTGTTGATGGTACAAGCTCAAGAAAATGGTCAAATTCTACATGAGGAGGAATTAGCATTTTTGGCAGATATATATATGAATTATATATCTTGATGACTTATACAAGTTATTTATGTGTTTATACTTGTGACAAAAATATAGTGATGGTCATTTCGACTCTAGACTATAATCTTAGGATATGAACCAAACACCCCTTTATTTTTATAAAATTTCACCCATTGATTCGAAAAATATATATTGAATTATGTAAGCTTTGATGATCAATATATGATTACTTTTAGCATGTTTTTGGCATGAATCAACAATGTACAAGTTCTTGTTTGAAATTTTATAGCCTTTTAAAAAAAATTCAAAAATGTATTTACATTTTTCAAACCAAAAAAAATATTTAGTGATTCATTCCTATTGAAGATTTTGAATGAAATTGAAAGAGAAAATTATGGTGAATCTTACAATAGATGTTGTTAATCACGTTGTAGGTGTTTGCCTCTCGTGAAATTGGATGGATTTTGAGTTTGGGGATTGAATTTTGAAGTGTTTGAGTGCGTGTGTCCGTCACAGCAGTAGCAAGAAGAAGGGAGGAGTGAAAATGGTGTGTTTGGTAATGGGTTTTGTAGAAAAATGATCTGTTTGGCGAATTAAATAGCCGGTCCCCTTAAAGATAAAGGGACCGCCCATTTTAACAAGGCCGCCCCCCTTAAAATTAAGGGGGCCACCTATCTGACGACCAAGTTTTTCTTGGTTTTTCGATTTTGACTAGTTTTGTAAATATACAATTATCAAAATACGTCGGGCGCTACTAGTAATATTATTTTAGATAATCTAGTTGACAAAAGAATGACGTTGAAGATGAGAGAAAAATACTTGATACATTAACTTTTCGTTAAATTAAGTGAACTTAAATAATTTCAAATGAAATAATTAAGTTGTCAAGATTTTTGGATCGAGAAGAGGTTTAGAGATCATTGATGAAATTTAATTGACATTTTAATTAACCTTTCGCTAATTAAAAATACTTTGATTATTTCGGATGAGATAATCAAGTTGTTAAGCCATGAGAAGATTTAACGAGGATTAGGAATTAAGGGCTTCTACAAGTTTCTACTACTGGTTTAACTTAGTACTGCCAAGAGAAGACTTAGTACTGCCAAGCTAAATTAGTATTGTTAGTTATAATAGTTAGTATTGTTAGTTAAAATAGTTAGTACTGCTTATGTTATATGCATGAGATATATTAGGAATAGATATGCATGATCATGTAACGCGTTTTGTAAGCCCATTAGGGTTTCTTTGGTGCATATAAGGAACCCTACGACATAGATCTAGATATCAAGTTTTATATAGTTTTCATAGCAAATATAGTTAGTATTCATAGTTTCAAGGTTATTCTGTAACTTTGATTGTGTTTAATATATTGAAAGTTTAGCAAGATCTTGTTTTACTGTTTCATTGTTCTTCTTAGTATTACAAGATAGATTCCACATAGTTTGTAGTATTCACAATCTTAGTTTCTATTATAGTTGTCTTAGATCTATTCAACACAACTAAGCTTTAACAAGCTAAGTAAGATCTGTTCAGAAGTGATCAACAAGTGGTATCAAAGCTTGTTGAGAAACTTTGAATAATAAGAACACTACATCTATATAAGATCTCATATTCAAAGAGAAGATGGAGTCACAATTAGAAACTACCCAAATAGTGTCTGCACTAAAACTTCTAGTACTCAAAACTAGAGACTATGATCTCTAAAGCATAAGAATGGAGCAATATATTACTCACACTAATTATGCTCTTTGGGAGGTTATTATGAATGGTGATGCACCTGCTATTGCATCAGCTAGTGCTGGTACTGAAGGTCCCATTCCACCTAAAACTGCTGAACAAAAGCTAGCAAGAAAGAATGAATTGAAAGCAAAAAGCACTCTGTTGTTGGCCATTCCTGATGAGCACCTATTGAAGTTTCATGGAATCAAGGATGCAAAGACCTTATGGGAAGCAATCAAGGCCAGGTTTGGAGGAAACAAAGAATCAAAGAAAATGCAGAAAACCATTCTGAACCAGCAATATGAGAATTTTGCTGCATCAAGATCTGAAAGACTAGATAAAACCTATGATAGGTTTTAGAAACTCATCATCCAAATAGAAATTCATGGTGAAGTTATCTCTCAAGAAGATACAAATCTGAAGTTGCTGAGAAGTCTACCATCAGCTTGGAACAATATTGCTTTAATAATGAGAAACAAATCTGATCTAGACACATTGAGCATGGATGATTTGTATAATAATTTGAAGGTGTATGAATCTGAGATTAAAGTCTAATCAAGCTCAAGCTCAAACTCTTAGAATGTGGCTTTTGTATCTTTAGAAAACACTAGCAGTACTAATGAAGCAGTTAATACTGCTCATGAAGTTTCTACTGCTAGTTCACAGGGACAAGCTTCTTCCTCAACTTATGCTGATGATGTCATGTTTTCCTTCTTTGCTAATCAATCTAATAGTCTACAATTGGACAATGAAGACCTAGAGTAGATTGATATTGATGATCTTGAAGAAATGGATCTCAAATGGCAGGTGGCCATGCTTACCATAAGGGTGAAAAGATTCTTAAAGAAGACAGGAAGGAATCTGAATTTCAATGGCAAAGAAACTGTTGGCTTTGATAAGACAAAGGTTGAATGTTACAACTGCCACAGGAGAGGTCACTTTGCTAGAGAATGCAGGGCACCAAGGAATCAGGGGAATAGAAATGGAGATGGTCCAAGAAGGAATGCACCAGTGGATACATCTACTACAAATGCCTTGGTTGTTCAAGATGGGATAGGTGGTTATGATTGGAGCTTTCAGGCTGAAGAAGGCATCACAAACTTTGCTCTAATGCCTATACAACACAAGGTTCATCAATTTCTGACTCAGAGGTACATACTTGCTCTAAAGATTGCTTAAATCCATATGAAACAATCTTCAAAAACAGTATGATCAACAGCGTGATCTCTTAACAAAATCTAATATAGAAATTATAGGTTATCAAATAGGATTAGAATCATTAGAAGCTGGATAGCTGTTCATGAAAAAATGAAGTTTGTCTATGAGAAACATTGCATTTTTTAAAGTATGATGTCCAAGTGAAAGATATCCTATCAAAGACCTTAAAATCAGTAAGAAGAAAATTTCTTTTTGTTTTAAAAGAGAAAGAGGATTTGAAACTCTAAACTAGAAAAATTTAAAGAATCATCAAAGAATCTAATTAAACTGATAAATAGTCAAATAAGTGCTAAAGACAAAGCTGGTCTTGGTTATGATAGTCAAATAAATGAGAGTGAAGTGGTTCATGGTGTGTTTAACAGTAGAGAAAGTGATGTGGATGATAGTCCAGTAAATGATAGGTTTTAGAAGGTTAAGGGATATTATGCAGTTCCCCCTCCCTACACTGGGAACTACATGCCCTCAAGACCTGACTTATGTAGTGTATTTTTAGGTGTTAAGTGTCAAAGTATAAATTTTTCATGAGTTTTTCGTTAAACTCAAAATCTTTTAAAATTATTATACTTGACACTCGCACATACCCTCCTAGATTGAGGGGGAGCATTAATATGTTCCCTGGTCGGCTTGTGAATAATTGACACATTTCTCTCCTAGTTTTTCTAACATATTTGAATCAATTGATATCCAAAATATCAAAGGGTTTGAAATTTTTGATAAGGAAAGAAAATGTGATTAAAAATATGAAAACTGATAAAAAATGTGATTTTATGGACTCATGTGTGTAATTCATCCCTCATGTGCTAAACACTTTTGAATATCGATGCACATGTTGAGGGGGAGCATTTCTGAAAAGGCAAAATAATCGAGGTACAAAAAGGTTTGATATTTATATCACATGTACCTTGGTTAAGTTTTTCAAATAGTTTTATGGCAAGTAGAACAATTCCAAAAGAACGACCATGCATTTAATTTTATCAGAGTTATAAGGTTGGTAAGGTTAGGTATTAGTTCCCATGATCCAGCCAGAACCGGAGGGATCTACCCATGAACAATCCACTAGTTTAGTATAGGAAGTCCTTAGGTAAGATATAAAAAAGGAGTAAAAGAGAATAAGGGAAATAGCGCCAACTGAATGAGTTAGTACAAGAACAAAGAACCCAACAAGGTACTAGTCCATGAAGACTCGATAAGCACTGAAGGGGTTAAAGAATGAAAAAGAATTATAAGGATAAAGGGTGAAGAAGAAAAAAGCCCCCATACACTAGGCAAAACCGGGTCCAATACATCTTGCGTCTAGAATCACAAAGATGAATGCTGAGACATTGATTAAAGTCGTCATGGACCCAGTGATCAATGCACAACCCTCCCTACCACTCATAATCTCTCAAAATATTTATTTCATTTCTTTACGGAGACTAAAACACGTTAGTCTATTGAACTTTCTCACTCCGAGTATAGTTGGTATTAAACAGGTGGTAGTCACTTCAGCCTTTGATCACTAAAACCAAAACGCACAATTGAGTCTAGAGCCAAGAGATCATCCATAAATCTCATTAGGACACTATTCCAATGTACTTATCTTTCACACATTGTGAAAACAAGGAATATCTTAAGAGTCCTACGCATTATCCTGTGAATTCCGAGATACATACCGAGTGATACTTATGTATCACAGTGAAGATGGGAAAAATCTGGCTCAGAGCATCCTCAAACAAAGCTCTAAGGTAGGTGACTTGTGAGATCCTAAATGGATCAAACTTGTGACACTGGATATCGATTTGGTCCAGTTTATGAATTGACGGTTGATGAATTTTGATAAAATCCTAAAACTCTCGATGTGTTACAAAAACACTTTTCAAGTGACACGTCGATTGATTTCAAATCAATTTTCTCTTCAATCGGTGAGACTTTGTCTAACTGGTTCCAAACTCTCATACCGTGTTGTTCTGCTTTGAGTACGCTCCAGTAATAGAACGCAGAGCAGCTGAAATCCTATCAAGGATATTCTTCTTAAGATTGAATCTACTTGATCACAGGTCGGTCCTCACAGGATCTAGAGGTTAATCTAACCAAACTCGGGCGAATAACAAAGCCATATTCGTCCACAAGCTTTATTGCTAACTGTTTTATTACAGGTTCAAGTAAAGATAGAGATGGAGATACCTCGTTCCAGTGGAGTCAATTTCATAACCGCATGCTCATACTCGACCGATACATCTAAAGACCTCATGAAAGCTCAAGTATATGTTTCAAAGCTTCCGCAACTCTGATATCAAAGTCCTCTTAAAGTGATCAAGTATTAAAGTTAAAGGAACTTCAAGAACAACGAATAATCAAGCTTTCACTGTCAAGAAAGGTATGAGCATGCCGGTCAAGTTGTCACAAGCACAAGATGATGAAAAGACCACAAGGTGATGATTAGAGATTACGTTTGGCTAATGATCTCAAAGAAGCTCAAGATCACATACAAGTCGTGTTAAGGAACAAGTTCGTGATTAAAGATCAAAGATAACTACAATAATGTACAAGATATCAAATGAAGAATCAAAAAAAGACTACGAGCTGAACACAAGATCAATCTAAAGATTGTTGAGCTTAAGTTAGTATTTTCTGGGGTGACCTCCTTTAGGGGGAGATTGTTAGATATTAGAAAAAGACTCGGTCACCCCGTGTATTGTACCATTTATTATAGTTCGTAGTTTAACGTTTAATATGTAATGTTCGGTAATGGGTCGGGATATAAAGCCCAACATGTAAGCCCATACCATAGCCTAAGGGCTGATTTTGTAAGACATTATATAAGCCTCTTCCATGCCATGGAAGAGGTGGTTGGTCATTTCATTTTACATGTTACACTTTCTCTCACTAGAAAGCTTTTCTCTCACTTTCTCTCTCTAGACTTGGCTAATCCATCTATCTTCCATTGTGTTATGATTTCTAATATCTTATAGTTCAAAACTATAGTAAAGACTTTACTGGAAGTCTATTCATGATATCAATTTGTATATCAAAGGGTATGAAGTCTGATATTTTTGAATCTTTTTTTATTATTTAGCTAAAGGATGTATTTGGGTAAAGTATGTAGGTTTTAATGTGATTAGTGTTAGTAAAAAAGAAGATATAGCTTGAGCATTAATGACAATACACCTACTAAACTAAAGAACTATCTTTGGATGTACCTTAGTGTACTTGATATTAATCAAGTAAAAATATAAATATGGCTTTAAATAGATGGCCTATCTAGGGGACTGGTCATGAATATATGTATGTAACACATATATCATATAAATAAAGTGAAGAGAATTCTTCTTTTGTATGTACCTTAAACAACTGATGAAGTTCTTTCAACTAGAATCTTGTGGCTCCAAAAGTATTCAAGCATCCTTTCACGGTAGGCTAAGGCTGTTTCAAGAGGGTCATCAACTATCAATGGTAGGTTACGGCACAATCTGTATATAAATATACAGACCCATATCCCACAGTCGCCAAATAACGATGCTTGAAATGGAGCATCGACATACTTGTATGTGATCTTATAGTCGTCGGCTGATATGCCTTTGCTCTGAAATATACCATGCATGACTAGATAAACACTAAGCTTCTCTGGCAATAATTTCTTCATTCGTCTCCACCAACGTCTTCTAGATCCACCCACCCAACCAAGAAAATCAAAAAAAGTAACAGCTCCAGTACGTATTTCAAGCTCAACAAGACACCAATGTGTTTTGGGTTCATTAACTAGAAAATAGACCTAATTTTTAATTAAGGAACAATTAATAACACATTAACAAAGACTTTAATTTTAAATAATTTCAAGTTTGGGCCGAACAAACCTTCTCAACAGCTTGCCAGGGCAGAGGATACATATGGCCATTTGAAAAATAGTCTGGCATCATTCCAGATAAGATGCATGTTGAGAAATGAGGGCTTACAATAGCCCAATCAGCCTCGGGTGGTCTTAAAGACCACATTAGATCAATCCATAAATCAAGGTGCTGTGAAGGGAAATAAAAATATATATAAGGATTCAAATGAATTATGACTAATTTGAAATTATGCAATATGTAGGTACTTGCATGGTCATTCAACCAGCCAGCTTTACCAATGTTAAGACAGGACAAAGATAACCAAAAAGAACGACCTATAACAATGTCTCGTTTGCCCCAAGGAAACCGATACTCTGGCAGATCCTTGTTGGTTATAAACTCACACATATGTTCAGGAACTGTTACCTTGTCACTTTTGCAATCATCTGGTCTTGACAGATTCTAATTTAAAAAAATAAATTGGATTATAATTAAAACATAATTTAGAATTTTAAAAATAACTCAGAATTTGAGGCAAACCTCTACAAAAGGTTCATGTGTCATTATATCATTGATTGACCGAATTCGTGGCTGTCCCGAGATATCCTGTAATCAATTGGACATACGATGAATATACTAAAACATACGATATTGAATTACATTTGATAAAAACTAGTATTGTACCTCTAAACCGAAAGGCGGCACAATAACTTCTGTTTTCATAATCCTGGATTTTCTTTTTTTGGGAACTAGAGTTGTAGCTGATTGTTGACCAAATGGTGGTTTGAGAGCCATAGCCAACTTCTTCTTTCTATCTTTAGCAGACCTCAAAACATAGTTTGGTCTTAAAGCTCGTTGGCAATTCTTCTTCTTGACTTTAAGGGGACCTAAACCTCTCCTTAATCTAGGTTTCTCTTCAACTTTAACCCTAACAGTTTCTTTAAAAACAATTGTATTTACTTTAGGAGCATTTGGTTGTTGTTCTAAAATCCCCTGTTTGACAGCAATTTTATCGGGTTCTTGTTCTAACTCCATGTCATTTAAAGATGATTTAACAGGTTTCTCTTAATCGTTCAACATTAACATGTAGTCATCATCATAAGTTTCCACCTAAAATAATTTAAATATAACTAAAAGGTCAGTAACAATATTTTTGTTGTACTAATAATTTATCAAATACTTAAAGTATGTACATACCTCAACTACGTCATAGGCATCATTGGGTTTAATGGTATGTAAAATACTATCATCATCTTAGGAGAACCTACCTACATCAAAGAGTAGATTTTCTGTTTAGCCTGTAAAGCTTTTAATAAGAGGTGCAAATGAATCTTGAATTTAGTGATAAACCACCCTTACTTTTCACCATCTATTTCCATACGATCGTCTAAATGAGAAGCATCTTTATCATTCCCGGGATGAGAAGAAGAGAATGAAGGCTCCTATAAAATAAAATCAGTAAAAGTTCTATTTTAACCATTTCATTGTAAAATTCTATTTTAAAAATTTACAAAAATTGATTACTAGCCTTTTGCCTCATTTGACAAACCCACCAATATACTTGAAGTAATCCAATCATGATTGGACAAACGTTTGGCATAAACTCTCAGACTTTTAGGATTGTAAATTAGTTTGATTGGTTTTCGGTACACACATCAGTTTTAAGTAAGTTTTTGAACATCACAAAAGTTTCAGAGGTCTCTAATTTTGAAAATCTTTTTGTCAATTCATCAAACTCATCATCTTTGCATTTCTTTAGCAAGAAAACTTCCTTTTTAAGAGCATCAAATTCTGAAAAAAATTCAGCAAGTGCAGGATTTATGGCTTGTGGACTAGTTGACGACATGGTTGAAAGATTTACCGCTTCTTGAATAACATCATTTGTTTGTGACAAGTGGACGCCATCTCCCTCAGAATCCAAAACACCATCCCCCTCTTCGACTGACATTTGATTAGTTTTTGGATAGATTGTTTCATCAATTTTTTCAACAAAATTACCATCTTCTGTGTCACCACACATTCCGTGTTGGTGTTCAATACCATTTACTCTTGCTTCTTCAACTTGCACAAAGTTACCTACTTCTGTGTCACCACACATTCCGTTATGGTGTTCAATACCATTTACTCTTGCTTCTTCATCTTGCACTAATTTACCTACTTCTGTGTCACCACACATTTCGTTATTGTGTTCAATACAATTTACTCTTGCTTCATCATCTTGAATAAATTTACTGTCTTGATCATCTAACCCTTTAATAAATTCAACACTGGCCATAAACCATGACTGCCTCATCTCTTCAGGACTTCAAATAAGGGCAACATTGGGATTTGACAACTACAAAGAAATAAAAGTATTGGTCAACTAGAACAATGATTTATAAACAAATGAATTATGTAAAATAAAGATTTAAATTTTTTTGTGTTTACCGGTCCAAATAGACAATCATAATCAGATTTCTTAAACCTTTTAACCTTTAACCAAGCAAGACCACGTGGTATCACGTTCGCCTTTTTAGACCACCATTTTTTGCTGTTTGTGTAACTCTCCAAAATCCATATCTATAGCAAAATAATGCGGTTAACTATAGAATTTGCTACAAAACATTGTGATACAAAAATCAGAGTTACTTTAACTATAAAGAATATTAACAGTATAAAATTGTCTAACCTTGAATGCCCAAGCAAACCCGTATAAATTGTATGTGGCATTGAAATTTGGGTTTTTCTTCAGCTCGGGATATTCGGTATGTTTAGAAACCACATTTACAGTCCTTTGATAAGATTTATCCCACATGTATTCACCCTAAGGAAAGGCATTTCAAGCATCAAAATCATCCACCAACCACATTATATGTTTCGTCAAGAAATTCCTTTTCTCTTTACCCATAAACACTAACTCACTAGCAATCAACAGATACAACCGAACCGCATCTTCATCTAACATTTGTAATCAAGTTTTCTTATCTCTAAGAACTCTCAAAAGATCAAACCCGGTTATTCTCTTGAAACCATTTGTTGTTTTATTTTTTGAAAACCATCGATTGAAAAAAGGACTCATTGTACCATGTTTTTCTGAAACATTGCCAAATCGAAACCCGGTTATCAAACAAAATTCTTTCCGACCAAACTCTAACCAATGATCCCCTATATGGAATATAAGTGGAGGCGAATCAGATCGAAAGTTAGAGACAAGTACCTGATGTTGCAAAACATAATGCATCATATGGCTATCATTATCGTGAGACTGAATATCCAACCACAGACCAAAAACAGTGTCCCTAAATAACCTTTCATGATTTCGCTTTACTGACAAAAGCCCTTTAATTTCTGGAAGCAACTTAACACTTGACCTAACACTGATTTTGACATCGTAGAAATCAGACATGGTAATTTCCAAATAGATTTAGATTACCGATTATTCCTTGAAAAATTTCGGATTAACTATTAGGGTTATTTATTGATTGGTAAAAGGTTTAAGGTTTATGTTCTTCAGTGTTATTAGGGTTATTTATCGATTATTCCTTGAAGAACAATTCTGCATTGTGCCGGTGTGTGTGTGGTTGGTTAACTGGTTAAGAACAAATGGGGAAGAAGAACAGTTTTGTGTGTGTGCTTGTGCCTTTGTGTGTGTGTGTTTTATAAAATCGTGTATACAAATAAGCATAAAAAATAATATAAATACTGTGAATTTAAAAAAAAATACAAAGTATAATTGTAAAATGACTAAAAACCAGTTGTCCAAAATGCAGTCGCCCTAAAATTACAAGTTACGCAATCCAATTAATATAATACATACCTTACACAAATCTTACAAATATGTACCCGAATTGTACTATAATATTTGAATAATGGACACTTGGCGGATTCTGGTTAAGTTGTCCCATTGCTCAGTTGCCTTGGACTCTTTTGGGAAGAAAATGTTTGTTTGGTTAAAGAGTGACTATCACCCTATATTTTGAATCTTTTAGAGAATTTTCCCAAAGAAAAAAGGAAATGTGCATTCTTTTATTATATATATTTGTGACTTTATCATGTGATTTTATTTGTTTTGTAAGACACTTGGTTAATTAATAAATGACATACTTTACTAGTATAGATTTTTGCTTTATTATTTGATAACGTCATAAGTTAATATTTTAACAAACTGTGTAAAAGACATAAAAGAGCTAATCAGAGAAATGTTAGCTTCATATTACTCAACTCTTATATAAAAAAGGTGCAATTGAAGCACATGTGGTCATAAAGTATAATTTTATGAGCCAAGTTTGTTGTAATAATTGGCATGACTGGTTGGACCATCTCGAGCCAATGATGATGCGAAATGTATATAAGAACCATAGGTTTCTTGAAAGATAGATTTGATTGTTCTCATTGGAAGTTAAGTATTCATCTATCATCACCAAATTAAAGTAAGGACTTTGTCCGATAAAATTTTAGAATTAATATAAAGGGGATGTATATAGGCATATACATCCGACGTGTGGATCATTTTGAGTTTTAAAATCGATGCATCGCCAAAATGATCATCAAATGTGCAACTTAAAGTTAGCGTGGTTAGTGGCTCGACTTATAAAATGTGAGCATTGTTTCCAAATTATATTATTTAGAATACTGCTGAACACTTCTAAGTATTGAGCGATTATTGGAATAAGTGTTGAACTTAAAGGTAGCCCATGTTCATACACTAATTGCTTTTGTTGAAACGTTTAAAAAATGTCTTCAGTTGATTGCAAAGCCAATAATTATGAGAACAAAACTATTAGTTTATGGGGCATGTTATCACATATGAATTCGCATCTTGCCAACAAACTATAATGATTACTTCTCATTGCAATGTTTTTTCTTATGTGAGATATTGTAATTGTGCCATATATACTAAATCCGCCACTGTAACACCCCCATTTTTGACATATAGCAGCGGAAGCTAATCTGGGGTATTACTTCATGGATCAACAGACAT
>BQNB010136405.1:0-18006 GCA_026074375.1 Tanacetum coccineum
GAGAGTTCTTCAATTTGATTGACGAATGCCAAATGATGTTTGTAGATGATTTACCTCGGAATATGTGATGATTTAGCCATTTGGTCCCCATCGTTGCATGGGTCCGAAGTTATTGTTTTCGAACATGTTTTGGATTTGATTTGGACACATGCACGATGACCATCCTTCACATTGAGTAAAGTTTGGTTGATGTGGATGATTCCACATTGTGTGATTAGTGTTAGGGTAATTTGGTTTACCTTGGTCCCTCCTAGGTTGAGGTGTTTTGGAACGAGGATGAGAGTTTTCTTTTCTTCTTGGAGGAGGTGTTTTAGACCTTATTGAGGGTTTAGTAAATCCGACTCCGGGTTTTAAGGAAGGTTTGTAAAAACTTTTTACCTCATCATCACTTACAATAGGAATTTTAGTATTGTTTATAAGCATAAACTTTGGTTTTGAGTTTGGGTTTAATTCTATTAATTTTCCTTTTGACTCGACTTCTTTAGCACTTACAAAATTTACTTGTTTGGTTACACTAGGTGACCCTTTGGTAAAATTAAATCCCAAACCGGATTTATCTTCGAAAGTTTTTTGAGAACTTATTATTTTCTTAAGTGAGTGAGTACTATCATTAAATTGATTTAGCCTAGATATTTCTTTTCTAAGCTTCTCATTTTCAAACCTAAGATCTTGACATAATTTACATTCTTCATTTATTTCCTTACCTTTTTCTAATCTAGATAATTTATTTTTTAACTCTAGTACTTTGTTTTCTAGTTTTATTTTATTGTGTTTTAAAGTTTTATTTTTAGCCATGACTTTTAGTCCTATTTTGCATAGTCTACTATATTCACTATCTAAGTGATTTTCATCTATTGATGATTGGTCATCACTAAAGTATTCAGTTTCGGAAAGTACCTCATTAGAATCTTTAGCCATAAGACATTTTTCGTCCATTGTCTTCTCCTCTTCATCATCGTCGCTATCACTCCAAGATCCTCCAACGAACGCCTTTTGATTTTTATATTTTAATTGTTTAGGACATTCTTCGATGAAATGATTTGGATCTCCATACTTGAAACATTTTCTTTCGCTTTTCCCATTTTTGTCATCTTTATTTCTTTGAAATGATTTTCTTTCTTTATATGGTTGTCTTACGAATCGTCCTTGTCTTTTTAAGAATTTATTAAAGTTTCTTACGGCCATGGCGTATTCTTCATCTTCACTATCGGAGGTTGAACTATCTTCATAACTAGATTCCTTTCTAGCTTTCAAGGCAATAGATCTACTTTGTTCTCTTTTGCTTTTGATGGTTTCAGAGTCTTTCTTGATTACTTCTTTATAGACTTTTAAATTTCCAATAAGTTCGTCAAGTGAAAGAGTTGTTAGATTCTTTGATTCTTTAATTGTCGTGACTTTTACGCACCATTTAGGATGCAATGCCCTGAGAAATTTCCTAACACAATTCTTGCTAGAAAAACCTCTATCAAGTGCTTTTAGACTAGTAATAATAGTGTTAAATCTAGCAAAAGCATTATCTATTGATTCCTCTTCCGGAATCATAAATTGTTCATATTGTTGAACAAGAAGATCTATTTTATTTGCTTTGACTTGATTATTACCTTGATGAGTGATTAACAAAGTATCCCAAATTTCCTTTGCGGTTTGACACATAAAAATTCTTTCATATTCTTTACGTGGTAAAGCATTATATATTACCATTTTGGCTTCATTATTTTTAGCAAGTTTCTTTTTAAGATCATCATTTTGTTTATGAAAAGATACAACTTCATCCTTTTTAGTTTCGGGATTAAATTGAATAGGAGGAAAATCACCATCGGTAATAACATGCCAAAGATCTAGATCTTTTGACTTCACATAAGTTTCGAATCTATTTTTCCAATAAATAAATCCATCACTTTCAAATAGTGGTGGTCTTTGCATAGATTGCCCTTCTAAATATTTTTCCGATTCCATAGATCGATTCAAGTTTTAAAATACAATTTATTTTAAAAATCTTGTTTGACGTGGCTCTTGATACCAATTGTGGAAAACTAGAAGGGGGGTTGAATAGTTTACCGCTTTTTAATTTTATTTTATGTTTATGTTTGTTTATGAAAACTTAGATTCGACTTTTTGTGAATTCAATACTTGCACAATATGAACAATATAAATGAGTAAAAGTAAATAAAAGAATAAGAGAAAAGAGTTGGAAAGATCAAACCACAACGCAAGGATTTATAGTGGTTCGGTTACGAAGCTCCTCTTCGGCCTACTCCACTCCCCGAGCACCAAACTCGAGAGTTTTCTTCACTATGTCAACAAACTCCCTTATGGCGGAGAAAACCCCAAGATCTAACAATGCTTACTACAATCACAAATCCCTAATAACTACTCAACTTTACAAGATATACAAATGTTACCTATTTATTGTTATGTATGTTAACAAGGTTACAATTAAGCACTGAAAGGGTAATACTTCTTCACTTGATGATGGGAGTATTCTTCTCTTGCACTTGATTAATTAAGCTTGGATCACTTGGAAACAAAGCTTTATGATTAAATGATCAAAGGATTTTAGTGAGATTTGTGGGCTGTTTTAGAATAGAAAGAATGAGTGTAAAAGGTGAAAATAGTGGGAAAAAGTCAAATATTTATAGGACAAACTAGAGGAGAGTCAGTCTATGGGTGGTCCCCTTTAGTAAGGGGGCGGTCCACTTAAAATTAAGGGGGCTGCCCGTGTATTTAAGGGGCCCCAATTTGTCTTTTGTGTAGGGTAATTTTGTGGAATATTTCTAGCCGTTTTAGGTTCGAAAATTTGAATTTCAAAATATTTATTTTGAATAAAACATTTCTTTTAATTATAGAAAATGTTTTGTAATGTTTATAAAAATGTCAACAACATTTTATAAAATTGTAAGGTTGAATAAAAATTTCCTTTGATCATAAAATGCATTAAGCATTTGTTTATTCATACCTTTAAGTGATTAAATTATCGAAATGAAAATTAACTACTAATTATTTGTTTACATTTAATTTTACATTGAACGTTTTTATATTTTGTGATTATGAAAACGTAAGGATGTGAAAAATATTAATAATGTTTTTAGGCATTATTTCTATCAACAGAATACAATGCAGTAAAGTAAAATTGCTGGAAAAAAAAGATATTCCCTCTTCGAGTGAAATCTTCCCCTATTTATAAGGGAATGTCATGCTTCTTGTGAGGTGAATACTGCCATAGCCTTAAATTCTTCCAATCATACCATAATCACTTATGGAAAGCCATAATTGTTGCCAATCAACATTAAACCCACATATTTATTGCATTGACTTTGTCCCTTAATTCCTTGACGCGTCATCTCATCCAATAGGAGGTCTCTAAACTGCCACGTGGGAGTGTGTCAGGATGTGAAGGAGAGTGTGTTGAAGCATCGCATGGGTGGATTTGGCTAGTTTTTGGGCCTTCACGCCTTTTTCGGAATATTTAATTATATTTCAAATTTGGAAGATGTAGGTTAACTACCGTTAGTGTTAGGACTAGCGGTGCAAGCGTTCAAGGACTAACGGTGCATTTTTTTGAGGACTCACGATGCCATGGTTTGGGTAAATGGGCGTTAAGTCTTGGACTTAGGCCTGTTTTGTTTATTTTGGATTTTTGGGCTTTTGTTATAATAAAGGCTTTGTATAGATGGCTTAATGGGCTGACTTGGCCCATTACCTTGGGTTGGGTTGGCCCACTAAGATGCGTACGCCTTCAACTTTCGTTTTCCACGCTCTTTCCAATCCCGTGCTCGATTTTGTCTGGTTTTTGCCTTGTTTTTGTCTTTTTGTAAATATCCGTTACCTGCATAATAAATAACACAAAACAAGCATATATTTGGCATTTTATATCCGTTTTTGGTTAATTAAGCTCGTTTTATTGAAATAAATGTATGTGTATTTAAGCACATACTAGTAACAAAGTTACCATAGCTCGATTCTTTGATGCCCTCGAACGAGGGAGAGTACAAATCTAGGGGGGGCATTCATTCCGTCAGTTTTACGCGTATTCATCGACGAAGCCTTTTGATTCTAAAAAAGGGGGAGAAATGGAAATAAAACTCACTAAATACTTGTTTAAAAATAATTTTACATTTAATGAGTTTAGATTTTGTAATCATCAAAAGGGGAAGATTGCTGATAGAAATAATGCCAAAAAACATTATTAATATTTTTCGACCTCTCTACATTTTGATAATCACAAAATATAAAAACACTCAATGTAAAATTAAACGTAAACAAGTAATTAGTCGTAAATTTGTATTTCAAAAATTTAATCACTTAAAGGTATGAATAAATAAATTCTTAATGCATTTTATGATCAAATGAACTTTTATTCAACCTTACATTTTTTATAAAATGTAACAAACATTTTTATAACTTATACAAAACATTTTTGTATTTATAAGAAATGTTTTATTCAAAATAAATGTTTTAAATTCAAATTTTCCACCTAAAAACGGATATATTTGATCAAGGAAACACCTCCCCTGAAAAAGACAAAAATGGGAGTGTCTAGCTATGGGCGGGCCCTTTAAAGGTAAGGGCGGTCTTCTTAGTGATAAGAGGGTCGGCATAGGAGCTAAGGGGGTCGGCCAGACAAAAACGCCCCGAGCTTTGCCTATAAATAGTAGACTATTCCAAACAAATTTTTTACCTTTTTCACACATATTCTTTATGTTCTAAAATCAGTTAACATTCACTTCCATTCCTTTGATCATTTAATTCTAAGTATTTGTTTCCAAGTGATCCAAGCTTAGAACTTCAAGTGCAATAGAAAAATACTTCCTACCATCAAGTTACGAAGTATTATAGCTTAGTTTGTGTTCTCGTAACGTAGTTACAATTGTGTCATAAATTGTAAATCATTTGTGCATCTTGTGTAATTGTGTGTAATAGTTAGTCGTGGTGATCTTAGAGAGTTTAGTTAGATCGTGGTGATCATAGAGAGAATAGTTAGATCGGGATGATCATGTTAGTGCTTAAGTGAAGTTATCTTGTGTTAGTGCGATTAGTATTTTAGTCCTCAAAATACAAAATGTGTGGTAGATTGGTTTTAGCTAAGATTAAGACTCGACATTTGGCTTAGTGTCGGAAATTGGTGTAAGCTACTTGTGTACTGTTTTCTCCACCTAAATGGAGTTTCTTGACATAGTGAAGAGAACTCTCGAGTTGGGTACTCGGGGAGTGGAGTAGGGCGAAGAGGAGCTTCGTTACCGAACCACTATAAATCCTTGTGTTGTGGTTTAATCTTTCTAACTCTTATCTCTTGTCTTGCATACTTATTTATCTTGTCATCATTCATTTACTTAGTTAAATTTTTCATATTGTGTGTGCGTTGAGATCACACAAAATTGAATCTAAGTTTTTATAAACAAACAAAACACTAAATTAAAAATCGATAAACTATTTAACCCCTCCCCCTTCTAGTTTTCTACAGGTTTGTAAGACAACTCAAAAACCTAAATCTCAGTATAAAGAACAAGACTTGAGGTGGTGTAATGAGGGATATATGTCCTTATAAAGTTGACCATAACTTCAAGACAGAATATGTCCCTAAACATCTACTCATACACAAGCCTTTTTCTTTAACCAAACACAAAAATAAAAAATCAAGGCTCTACACCATTATAAAAACCTTTTTAAGAGTGTTTTAAAGATGTAATAACAAAGAATAAAGTAAATCTAATACTCTTTTAACAAGCATGTTTAGAAAGACTCTAAATATAGTAAAACTAGGGTTTTTGGTGCAAGTTTTAACATCAAGTCTTCTTACATCAAGAACTACCTTTTCTACTTGTATTTTGTGATTTGAGAGGCTAACTTTATGAGTTTCTTGATTGTTTTAAACAAGCTTCTTGGTATGGAAATGATGGTTGATTGTTGTAGAGGATGAAAGGATGAAGGTAGAGATGATCTTGTGGTTGTGTTTTGTGTCTTAGCTAAAATTTAAAGTTGGTGGTGTGGTTATGTGATGCTTTCCTTCTAAAAGAGAGAGGAGAAGGAAGATGATGAGTGAGTTAGTTGCCTTGTATATGAAAGAAATGCTGAGGAAATGAGAGTGTGAAGTGTGGTGTGAGGTTTAAGTATGAATGGTGATATAAAGACAAGTGTAAACCAAGTTTACATATGTTTAAGTGAGGTGTTATTGTTAGCTTGAGATGTTAAGTGTATAAGTAGGAGGTGGAGGGTTATGTGGCATGGTTAGGAGGAGTACTATATAAAGGTAAAATAGTAATTTAGCCCTTTAACTGTCGATAGTTTTGTCATTAAATCCTTGCACCATTAGTCCTTTTTTAAGTATTTTGGAATTAGCATATCATTTAAATATAAGTTGACGTTTAAATAAAATCGTAGGTTAATGGTACGTTCATAACGCGAGGGTGCCTAAGGCAAAGTCAACACAAAGCAAAAACATGACCCAGCTAACACAAAACTAGCTTAACAAGTATAGTTTTAGTCAAAGATGTTATAGAATACTATTGGTCACTAACCTGATTTTAGACGGTTGTCACAATATCTCCCCATTGATAATAATTTCGTCTCGAAATTTAACTTGTTCTCCCTAGAGACGAAGCATTCGTGAATCGGTGCGGATACATGCGTTTGATTTCATCCTCATGCTTCTATGTGAATTCAGGACCTCAACGTGAATTACATCGGACCTTAACAATGGGAATTCGACTATGCTTCATTTCCTTGACCTCACGGTCCATGATTTCCAGTGGCTCTTCAATAAAGCATAAATTTTCGTCAATCATTAGTTCATCTAGGGGCACATGTAAGTCAATATCTGCTAGACATTTCTTTAGATGTGACACGTGAAACGTATCATGAATTCTGCCTAATTCTTGAGGTAATCTCAGTCAATAGGCTACATGACCAGTTCGTTCAACGATCTTGAATGGTCCCACATACCTCGACACTAGCTTGCCCCTCTTGCCAAAATGTACTACGCCTTTTAAGGGTGACACCTTGAGTAAAACTTGATCATCGATGCAAAATTCTTAGTGCTTACATCGAGTATCAGCATAGCTCTTTTGGCGATCTCTTGCTGCCTTCGGCCTTTCCTTGATTTGAAATATCTTATCAGTGGCCTCTTATATGATTTCTGACGCAATTAATTGACTTTCTCCTACTTCAGCCCAAACAAAAGGTGATTGACATTTCCACCCGTATAGTGCTTTAAACGGGGCACATTTGTTGCTTGTGTGATAACTATTGTAATAAGAAAACTCAACTAATAGAAGATGTGTATCCGAGTTTCCTCCAAAGTGGAAAACACATGCTCTAAGCATGTCTTCCAATGTATGGATGGTACGCTCACTCTAACTATCGGTCTAAGGATGATAAGTTGTACTCATGTCTAAACATGTTCCCAATACAGTCTGTAACATTTTCTAGAATCGTGATGTGAACCGCCTATCACGATTGGAGATAATAGACATAGGCACTCCGTGCCTTGCTACTGTCTTGTTGATGTAAATTATCGCTAGCTTCTCCATCTTGTAGTCCTCACGAATCACTAGGAAGTGTGTAGACTTCATCATTCTATCTATAAAAACTCAAATTATGTCGTGCTCATTACTGGTTCTGGAAAATTTCATAATGAAATCAATGGTCATTTTCTTCCATTTCCCCTCAGGAATACCCGGTTGCTACAATAATCTCGATGGTTTTTGATGTTTAACTTTAACCTTTAAATAAGTTAGACACTTGCTGACATACGTGGCTATGTCATTTTTAATTCCTGGCCACCGGTATATATCTTTAAGGTCATAATACATCTAATCCACTCCTAGATAAACAGAGTACTTAGCTGCGTGAACTTCGTCCATGACATGGGTTCTTACGTTGCCTGTCGACGAAACCCAAATTCGATCAACAAAGTATAATACACCGTCATCTTTTCTTTCCATCTGCTTGTCTAACCCTCACAGCATTTTAGCTAGTGCATTTAAGTCCTTAGACGCTTCATTATGAGCTTCTAGTATCATGCCCTTAAAACCTGAATGAATTGTCATGCTCATAGCCCACACTCGCCTTGGCTTAACCCTTTCCTACCTACTTAACATGTCAGCTACCACGTTTACCTTTCCCGGATGATAACGAATCTTGCAGTCGTAAAGAGCTCAATCCAACTCATTTGTCGCATATTCAACTCCTTTTGGTCAAAAATATGCTAGAGACTTCTATGATCAGTGTAAAAAACACTCTTCTTCTCGTACAAATAGTGTCTCCAGATTTTGAGACCAAATACTGCAACACCCAGCTCTAAATCATAGGTGGTATAATTCATTTCATGAATCTTTAGCTGTTGGGATGCGTATGCAATCACCTTACAGTAGGCATCCAAATCCTTGGTTCGACGCGTCACAATAAACCACAAAGTCGTTTGGTTAGTCAGGGAGCATCATAATTGGGGCATTACATAATTTATCTTTCAATGTCTAAAAATCTTCTTCTTATTCTTTGCCCCAATCAAACTTCTTGTCCTTTTGAGTTAGTGAGGTGAGAGGTTTGGAAATCGTACAGTAGTTTGCGATGAATATTTGATAATAACCTGCCAATCCTAAGAATGAACGAATTTATGTCAGTGATCTAGGGGCTTTCTAATTTTTTATCGCTTCAATCTTACTAGGGTCCACATGAATGCCATTGTTGTTAATCACATTCCTGAGGAAATATACTTTGTTAATACAAATGATGTCTAAAAACGTTATTTATTTTTTTCGACTCCTCTACGTTTTGAAGATGACAAAACGTAAAAACGTCTACGATAAAAATAAATGTTTACATGTTATTAATCGTAAATTTTCATTTCGCCGTTAACCACTTAAGGTATGTATAAACAAATCATTAAACATGATTAGTGATCAAGAAAATAATTTTTCTTAAACATTATAATTCTACAAAAGTATTTTTACAAAAATAAAAATATAAAAAATATTTTTATTTATTAAAGAAATATTTTATTTAATTAAAAATTTTCAAATATGGTTTTCCTCCTAAAATGGAAGCTTCTACACCAGATTTAACCTTCCCCACTAAAAGACAAAAATAGGAGTGTCTACCTAGGGGCGACCCCCTGATAGGCAAGATGACCCTCATATATATATGGGACCGCCGAGACCGCCCACAGGAGACGTTACCTAGTCTTGGATATAAATACTGCACTATTCCTTTGCAGATATCAGACCTCTTTGCACAGATTTTTTAGATCTCTTTCTCTCACTAAAATCTTCTTTCTCTCTCTAAAATTGTTGATCACTAACATAGTATAATCTTGTTTCAAGTGATCCAATCTCTTCTTCTTCCTTCTTCTATCAAGTGCAAGAGAAGAACACCCGAATTAGCCAAGAAACAAAGTGTTACAGATTAGTTATCTTTTTTTGTCTTCTTCTAGATCCAAACCTCTATTTTCTTGATCTTGTGTGATTGTATAAATCCGGATAGTGTATAAATCCAAAAGTGTTGATTGAGTTTCGGTTAGTATTTTAGTCCTTAAAATACACTAGTGAAGTGGTAGATTGGTTCTAGCTAAGATTAGGGTTCGACATTTAGCTTAGTTTCGAAAAAACAATATAAGCGATGTGTACACGGTTTTCTCCGCCTGAAGGAAGCTTGTTGACATATTGAAATCTCGAGTCGGATACTCGGGGAGTGGAGTAGGGAAAAGAAGAACTTCATAGCCGAACCACTATAATTATTGGTGTTGTGGTTTGATTGTTCTGTCTCTTATCTTTTATTTACGTTTCTTATTTACTGTTTGTATTGTGATTAAATTGTAAGTAGTTAAACATATTGGTTGTTCATATCGTTGATTGATATCACATTTACTCGAATCAAACGTTTTTATAAGCAAATTTTTAAAACAAAAATTAATCGGTAAACTATTCCCCCCCCCCTCTTCTAGTTTCCACAATTGGTATCAAAAGTCGAGGTCACTCAAGATTTTTAAAATATATTGTATTTTAAAGCTTGGATTGATCTATTGATTCCGACAAATATCTAGAATGGCAATCCATGCAAAGACCACCACTCTTCGAAAGTGATAGTTTTATTTATTGGAAAAATATATTCGAAACATATGTGAAATCAAAAGATCTTGATCTTTGGCATGTTATTACTAACGGTGATTTTCAACCCATTCAAAATAATCCGGAAACCAAACTAGACGAGGTTTTCCCTTTTTAAAAACAAATTGATGATCTTAAGAAAAGACTTCTGAAAAATAACGAAGCTAAAATGGTTATTTACAACCTTTGCCTAGGAAAACCTTGCTAATCACCCATCAAGGTAATAGCCAAGTCAAAGATAACAAGATTGACCTTTTGGTACAACAATATGAACAATTCGTCATTTCTGAAGAGGAACCTATAGATAGTGCTTTTGCTAGATTTAATACTATTATTACTAGTGTAAAAGCTCTTGATGAAGGTTACTATAGCAAAAAATATGTTAGAAACTTTCTTAAGACTCAACATCTTAAATGGAGAACAAAGGTCACGGCGATTAAAGAGTCAAAAGACTTGACATCACTATCATTTAATAAACTCACCGGGAACCTCAAAGTTCACGAGATGATCATCAAGAAAGATTCTAAAATAGTTAAAGCCAAAGGAGAAAGGAGATCTCTTGCTTTAAAGGCTAAAAAGGAATCTAGTGATGAAGAAAGTTTGACTTCCGAGAGTAAAGACGAAGAATACGCCATGACGGTTAGAGACTTCAAGAAATTCTTCAAGGAAGAGATAGGCTCGTGAGACAAGCACGAAATGACAAAAAGACATTCCAAAGAAACCGAGACGACAAGAACATAAAAATTGATAGGAAATGTTTAGATGCGAAGACCTAAATCATCTTATTGGAGAATGTCCAAAACCACCGAAGGACAAGAACCAAAGAGCATTTGTTGGAGGTTCTTGGAGTGATAGCGGTGAGGAAGACGATGAAAAGTCTAAAGACGAAACATGTATCATGGCTTAAGCATCTAGCGAGGTACGTTTTGAATCCTCTTACTTTAGTGATGCGAAATTCATCAATATATTACTTTATTTTAGATAGTGAATATGATAAGTTATGTAAGATAAGTCTTAAAATAATCACTAAGAACAAATAATTAAAAGCTGTTAGAAATATTCTAGAAAATGAAATTAGTGAGTTAAAAGAAAAGTTGTCTAAACTCAAGAGAAACAAGGGAGTTGATCTCGAATGTACAACGTGTCAAATACTTAGAATTGACAACAAAAAATTAAAAGAGGAAGCTCTAAAGCTAACTCAATTTCAAAAGTGTACTCGCTCTTTAAACGAAATGCTTAGTATTCAAAAACCCTCTGATGAAAAATTGGGTCTTGGGTTTAACTCATTTGAAGCATCAACAAGCGGGACTAAGGAAACAAAATTTGTGAAATCTCAAAATGAGACGTCCTCTGGTGACGGTCCCTAATTGCTAAGGGCGGCCCCCATAATGCACATACGACCCCAAAAGCAAATCAAAGACCGCCTCTCTTCGTTAGAAAATGGTAAATATGTTTCTTTCTAAAATCTATTTTGGTACCTAGACCAAAACATATAATGGTTAACAATGTTAAAATTCCCGTTGCTAGTAATGATGAGGTGAAACGGTTTTATAAACCTTCTCTAAAACCCATAGTTGGATTTTCCAAACCAAACTTTTGATCGAAAACACCACTACCTAGGAGAACTAATAATTGTTAGGAATAAAATGCTAAGGCATTCCCACTGCTAGTTATATGGTTCCCACTGCTAGAGATTTTTCTCACTGTTAGTGTATCTCTACCACTGCCAAGGTTTCTACTGCTTGAAGACTTTCCACTGCTGATTGAAGATAAGGATTACTTTGAGTCAAAGACGCGTATTGTTATATTTGGAATGTATCTTTTGTATATCTCTTTTAAATAGGAGGTACGATTTAGGTCTTATCTTGTACAGGGCTCCTTGTGCTATAAAAGGAGTCCTTAGGTTAGAGTAGACATACATCTTCAATACATACATCATATATACATATCTTTCACATACTACTCTCATAGCTTTAAGGTTTTGTAAACCCTAGTACTGTCAGAGTACTCGTATTATTCTCTTAATAATATTAAAGCTTTTTGGTTATTCACTATTTTCATTTCATTTCATTTTTATCTTCTTGATCACTAAAGGTTAGATTCTGCATAGCCTTTGGTGAAACTTATTAACAAAGTTTCTCTCATTGTTACCTTGTGTTTATCTAAGATAACAATAACCTTACAAGCTAAGGCATTAGATCTAAGTTTGGGAACAACAAGTGGTATCAGAGCTTGTTGAGAAAACTTTGATGAAAGAAGCATAACACTCTTATTTTATTACTAAACCACAAAAAGAAATGGATCCATATAACCACACAACTAATACCTCCACAAAACTCCCAATCCTTGACTCTAGAAAGTTTGAACAATGGAAATTCAAAATCCAACAGTACTTACAACATGAACACTATGCTCTATGGGAAGTTATAGAGTTTGGTAACTCTTACAAAGTACCACCAGAAGAACCAGGGAAAGCAGTAGCAGGAGAAGCCTCTGAAAAGAAGAAAGGAAGGATTGTGGCTATAACTACTGAAGACATGCAGAAAAGAAGAAATGATGTCAAGGCAAGAACTACTTTGTTGTTGGCTCTCCTTGATGAACATCAGTTAAGATTCATCAAATATGATAATGGCAAAGAACTCTAGGAAGCCATTTTGAAAACCTTTGGTGGAAATGAAGCCACCAAAAAGACAAAGAAGAATCAGTTAAAGCAACAATATGGCAACTTCAAGGCTGAAGGGTCAGAAACACTTGAGCAAACCTTTAATAGGTTGCAGGCTATTGTGAGTCATCTTGAGTTCATAGATGTTCCAATTGAAAAAGATGATCTAAACCAAAAGTTTTTGACAAGTCTTGAACCAGAATGGTTAATGTACACCATTGTTTGGAGAAACAGAGATGATCTAGACACAATGAGTCTGGATGATTTGTACAATTATCTCAAAGTCTATAAACCTAAAGTCCAAAAGAAGGCAGGATCAAACTCTCAAAACATGGCCTTCATTTCTTCATCAAACACCAACAGTGGAAAAGGAGAAGTTCCCACTGCTAGTGTTCCAACTGCTAGTAGTCAAGTTTCCACTATTAGCACTAAGGTTGCAGCTGCTAGTCTAAGCCATGATACTATCTGTGCATTCATAGCTACTCAATCAAATGGTTCTCAAATCAAATATGAGGACATCACTCAGATTGATCAAGATGATATAGAAGAGATGGACATCAAATGGAACTTCGCTTTGCTGAGCATGAGGGCTGATAGGTTTTAGAAGAAGACTGGTAAGAAGATTAGCATTCAAGGATCTGATGTAGCTGGTTTTGACAAATCAAAGGTGGAATGCTTCAATTGCCACAAAATGGATCATTTTGCTAGAGAGTGCCGAGCACCAAGAAGTCAACACAGAGGAAAGAGAGAAAGCTACAGGATTGGAGTGCCGAGCACCACTGTCACTGATTATACTAGGCCCACACCTAGTGTAGATGTGTCAAAAGATGTTAGGAGTGACCTATATGGTAATAATACTTATATTTTTGAGCAAGGAGAAACATCTGGTAATAATATGTCAAGGCCTATGATTAAGTTTGTGAAAGAATCTGGTTGTCCTAATGCAATTAAAATCAATAATACTAAAAATACTAGGACACCAACTATGAAATATGCTGAGATGTATAGAGACACTTCAAAAAGTCCTAAAGTTAGGGGAAACTAAAGGAATTGGAATAATTTAAAATCCCAACAGCTAGGAAAAGACTTTTTGATGCAAAATAAAGCATGTTATAAATGTGGCTACTTTGATCATCTGGCATCTAATTATGGGATATGGGTAGCTAAGGGAGAAACTTGGCCAAGGGGTAATTATTCTCAAAACAATGTGAAATCCCCATCTACTCATAAGAGTATGACACCTAGAGTTGTTTTGCTCAAATCTGGCTCAAAACCTATTGTGGTAAACAAACCAAAAATGAATGTTGCTCAACCAACAATGACATCTTTTAAAACGGCACATTCAAATGTAAAAAGACCATTTGAAAGAAAAATAGCAGCTAAAAATCAAATTTGGGTTCTAAAAGTTCCTACTGGTAGAACAAAAATTCCCACTGTTGGCTTAAATGTTCCCACTGCCAAGCCAACAGGTGCTGCTGATTTGGGAAATAATGGAAAAGCTGTTAAGGCCTTGGCTCATTGGATTTGGAAACCTAAGGAAAATACTTCTGGTCAAAGTTCAAATTTCAATGGTGTATCAGTGACTTTCAAGAAATACCAATACATTGATACACAAGGCAGGCTCAAGTCAGTAATGGCTTGGGTCCCTAAAGAGAACTAATTCTCTTTTTATTTGTGCAGGGCAACATTGATGATAAAGGATATTGGGACAGTGGTTGCTCTAGACACATGACTGGCAACAAATCTTACCTTTTTGAGTATGATCCCTATGATGGAGGATATGTGTCATTTGGACATGGAGGTGGAAAGATTACTGGTAAAGGAACAATTAAAACTGGGTACACAGATGTAAGGACAGCAAAGACTCCTATGGATAAGGAGAATCCTTGGGGTAAGGATGGACCTGGCAAAGATGTGGATCTTCACTTATATAGATCCATGGTTGGATCTCTCATGTATCTTACTACATCAAGACCATATATTATGTTTGCTGTTTATGTTTGTGCTAGACACCAAGTGACACCTAAAGAGTGTCATCTTCATGTTGTTAAGAGAATTTTTAGGTACCTAAAAGGTCAACCTTTGCTAGGACTTTGGTATCCTAAAGAATCTCCTTTTGACTTGTTGGCCTACTCAGACAGTGATTATGATGGTGATAATCAAGATAGAAAATCAACCACTGGGGGTTGTCAGTTTTTGGGAAGAAGGTTGATTTTTTGGCAATGCAAAAAAGCAGACTATTATGGCCACCTCCATAACTAAAGCAGAATATGTGGCAGCTGCAAGTGGTTGTGGACAAGTTCTTTGGATTCAAAATTATTAAATATATAAGGAATCAATAATAAAAAGATTCCGGAAGAGATATTCCGGGTTCGTACTTGTCAACGATAGCTGCAATTGAAAAGTTCATCCTGGTTTGATGAGAACTTGACTGTGGAGAATATATGATATGATGGACTACACTGATATAATTACAACTAAAATGATTAAATAAAAACCTAATTTTGTCTCGGGACAAACAGGGTTATAGGAATGGAGATCTTAAAAACTTCGGGAAAACAAAATTAGTTATAGGGGAAATCCTAAACATCAAAATCATACTAAAAATTGGGGCAACAGAATCAGGTATCGGTGTAACCTTTAATACTAAAAAATTAAGAAATTAATGCTAAATTTAATTACAATTAAATTTAATTAACTTAATTTGAAAAATAAAGAAAACTAGAACCTAAAACGGAGGTCGTTTGAATGCTAATACGAAAGAGCACGGTTTTTTAAAAACGTACCGGTAAAAACAGGTGGCGTCTAAGACATGTAATTTAAGAAACAATAAAGCCTACACTAAAATTTTATATTTTTCCAGACACTAAATGACACAAAAGAAAATTTTGTTAAAAAAGAAATATATTTTTTTTATTATTTTTTGGTTTTTTTATGAATTTTAAAGATTAATAATAATTATAAAACTAAGAAAATAAAAAAGGACACTACCAAATAAAAGTCTATAAATAAAAATTCTGAAAAAATAAAATTAAATAAAGAAAAAGTTAACAATTCTAAAAATATAAAAATGCCCAAATTTTACTGTTTATAATTAAAGTAATTAAACTAATTAAAATTAAACCTAATTTAATTAATTAAATTAAATAAAACTAACTAAAGTTAACTTTGGGGACTAACAGTGAAAAGGACACAAGGACTAACAGGGTAACAACAATCTGACAAGGGGGATTAACAATGTTAACTATAAAAGAAGAAATTATACAAATGGTCCCTGAGGTGGACCCCGATTACAAGCTTAGTCCAAACAGCTTATTATGCAAAAGTCAAAGAAGCAAAGTTGTAAAGGGGACTTAGGAGAACATTTTTCATAAAAGGTGCATAAGCTGAAATGAACTAAATAAGCTAGAAAAGTGAGCTTAATGGGGCTGCAGAAGCTAAATAAGCTTATGGCTTATTTTTCTTGGCTTTTTGGGATTTAAGCTAACTAGATAAGCTACAACTAATAGGGAACAGATAAATAGGCTAGGGGAGTCCTAAAATTAAACTATGGAAATCTAATAAGCCCTAAAATAAGCTGGGGAAGTACTTAAGTTATGTTAACAGCTTATTATAAAACAGAAAAATGGGGACTTTAAGCCCTAAATAAGCTAAGCTAAAAGGGGAGTTAAGCTACAAAACTATGGGGACTTAAAGAACTACTAATAAGCTATAAATAAAAGCTAAAAGATCCTAAGGCTTAATACAAAATAAGCTAAATAAGGAGTGCTGAAAATGGTGCTCAGCACCAGGGGAGTTCAAACAGTGGCTAGGGGTCCTTTTTGAGCTTATGCAATAAGCTCTAAAGAGCTTTTCACCTAAATCAAAGCACAAACAGATTGAAAGGGGTCTCCAATGAGCTTATTTTCAAAACTTGAGAGCTTAGGGCTTAATTAAAGCTGCTGATATGGGGCTTAAAAATGGCTGCTTTCAAAAAAGGTACATACATACATATTGACTCATACTTGGTGAATCTTAAAGAGACAGAACAAGGGTTGGGTAAATGGCTAGAAACAACACCAAAGAGCACAAAAACAATGTGCTTAAGCTGCTTATGCAGCTTGAGCACTTAAGCTCAATTTAGCTTATTGAAAATTTGACAGAATTCAAAAAGGACTTAAAAACTTATTTTAAAACTAAAAGTGGTAATTTAAATGGCTTAATTAAACCTACACACTCAGCCAAAGTTGGCTGAGTGAACTTGACCCATGCCATTTCCCATATGACCCATTTTGAGACTTTATCCAAACACCCCCTTATTTATATAAAAAGCTTTTTAACTGATTTTTTTGTAAAAGAAGGCAGAGATAAGTGATTACAAGTGAGTTTTAATAACTTTTAACACATGTTTAAACAATTTAAACAGAATTAAACAGCTTAAATTATATTTAAAATTTCGACAATGGCAATAACAAGAACTCTTAACCTTTTTTATTAAAAACAGAAAAATTACAACATAAAGCTTTAAAACAACTGAGTTACACTTAAATGATTAAAAGAAAGACTTGGAATTAAAATTAAGCTAAAAAAAACATAAAAAAATGGTGTGTTGACTTCGGCTTGGTCTTCTCTCTTTTATAGAGGCTGAAAGCCTTTCTTTGGTCTTGGTTTTGTGCTGGCTGTGTGTGTACAACACTTCCTAAGCAATCCTAGCCCTTGGATCACATTATCATACCATCTCACCATTGATGTTGTTCGGGTTGTGTGATTGTTGAACTGGAAAGGGGTTATAAGGGTATTGGGGAGGTGGGAAGTGGTAGGGGTGAGCTGGTGGTAGTACTTAGGAGGTGGTTTTGGCTCTAAACCATGGGGAAGGGGTGGTTTGATTTTGGCGGTAAACGGGTTGAGTACCGTTATAGGTGCAGGGTTTAAAAGATATGTTTGGGGAAGAGGCAAAACTGGCCCCTCTTCTTTTCTTCTCTTTTCATTTCTTTTTTAAGCCGGGTTTAGTTATAAACCAAGTTTGGAAAGTGGCAGCTTTAGCCCTTGTTGTTTTTATAACTAAAGAATAAAAAAGGGTTTTGGACTATTGCAAAACTGGTCCCTGCTGTTTTATAAAAAGAAATAAAAGAGGTTTTGGGAATTTGCAAAAATGGCCCTTGTGTTTGTATTTTTCTATTTTCCTTATAAAACAACTTTTAAAACTTGGCATTTTTGGCCCCTTTTCTTTATTTTTTCATTTTTAATTATAAAACAAAGTTTTAA
>BQNB010136406.1:6257-18006 GCA_026074375.1 Tanacetum coccineum
CTTTTGCCTTGGTCAAGGGCATTCGGTCAGGATCTGTATTAGGGTTGCTATATAAGTGTGTACTATCTGACGAATCACTATACCACCACCCTCCACTGACATTACTATTGGGGCTAGGATTACCATCCGACCCCAGACTTCCATATCCCTTCCACCAGAGGCAGAGGTTAAGAGACTTCTGACCATGACTACTCCATCATCATCACCACCTATCTCACTATCACCACCCCCTGCAGGGGAGCGCCTTGCTAGGTGCACGGCCCCACATGCACATTCACCACCTTTACCACCATCATCTGGGAGTCTAACCCAAATCCAGACACTCAAGATAGCATCCACTCAGGCTCTCATTAATGCCGTTACTGCCGCATTACCATCACCTTCACTACCACCACTACCACCATCTCTATACATAGCACCACTTGTTGACCATAGGGATAACATCCCTGAGTCTGAGCAGCCTCCCCGCAAGAGGTTGTATTTGTCCACTATAGGCTCTAGATATGAGATCGGAGAGAGTTCTACTGCTAGACCTACTAGAGGTCGAGGGATAGATTATGGATTTGTTAGCACGGTAGATGCTGAAGAGAGACGACAGGGGATTAAAGATGTTGGGTACGGGATTAGGGATACTTGGGTAGATCCGGCAGAGGCAGTTCTAGAGATAGCACCTATGTAACACCCCCAAATTGGGTCGCAGCGGAATCAGGGTCCGGGGCGTGTTACTTCAAGATCAATAGCACAAGATATATAAGAACAACACAAAAAGTTGTTTAAAATGATACATTGGATTTAATTGAAAGATTTAATACAAAAGCATATAGCTTTACTTGTTCATTGCCGAATATTACAAAAGTTGACAATACATTTCCCCAAATATGATGCACCTAAATCTTTAAGCGTGCAATCCAAAATATAACCCAATGCATCCTTGGCATCCCATGCCTATTGATCTCCTGAAAACATTGCTTAAAAACGTCAACAAAATTGTTGGTGAATTCATAGGTTTGATAAAATCATAATGTGCAGGACCGCAAGTCTTTTTAGTGATAATGCAACACATGCAGATCTCACAAAAACTAGATTACATTTACACTAAGCTCATGACACTGAAGCTCGACAGTCTTGTTCGCATAATATTGCTACTCAGCCCGTGATGATGTTCTAACCCGAAACATCTAAAATTCGACATGTTATATCGTTCGTTCCCGGTGATAGCAAGTCACCCGAACGGGGAGGTCGTTTCCCGAATAGATCTATTAAATAACATTCGCGCTCACATAATGTAATTCCCAACTACATCTATGCAATTGACAGTTCATGATAATGGGCTTAACTGGGTTATCGCTACTTAGGCAAACATGTAATCAATACTTGCGTCCAATTTGTAAAACAAAGCATGTTTTCACCCCATAATTATAAATCATTGAAATCGTAAAAATGTGGGGCTATGAACTCACCTTGAGTTCTACCTCTCTTGTGTTGATTATCTCATCTATATATTATTATATTATGTCGTATAACCTCATGTTTTGTCTTTTGTGATCTAGAAAAAATCACTGGCACCTATAAACCAGAAGAGGACCAAAATATCCTGTTAACACAGCCTACCCAACAACATGACTCCGAGTATCCTATCAAAGCAATTGACCCCCCCCCCCCCCTCCACCACCCCCACCCCCCACCCCCCGACCAAGCTCCTTTTGCTCAAAACTCCAACATTGGGAGATGGAAGCCACAGTATCGCACGGGGATAACCGAAGGATCGTGCAATACTGTGACACCTTGTTTTTTCTGTTGACTTATGAAGTGTCAACCCTTTGAACTTCAAGGGGAGTCGAAGGCGTTCGTAGGTTTAACTAGGTGGATTGAAATGATTGGAATCTGTTTTCTATATCAACTGGTTGTTGCTAGTGAGATCATAGTAAAGTTTACATCCGGCATCTCTGTTAGGTGCTTGCTGTTGACTTGGTGGAATGGTTTGATAAGAACCCTAGGTCCAGTGGCATATGCAATCGTATGGGACGAGATGGAGTACTCATAGAAAAAGATGACGGGAAATGTATTGTCCGTTAGGGTTAAAATCAAGGAAATTAGAATTTGACATGTGGAAACCTAAAGGTCAAGGGAAAAGTTTTTCAAGATACACTGAAAGTTTCCAAGAGTTAACCCACCTGATATGTACCATGTTTGTTGCCAATGAAATCGAGAAGGTTGACAGTACATCAGTTGGACTTCCTCGACAACATTTATGGGATAGTCAAGGTCTGCCTAGACCCAAGACGTTAGATAGGACTATTGAGTGGTCCAATGAAGTGATGGATCAGAACTCCGCACACTACCCGAAAGGCAATCTGACAACAAGTGGAAGGCTGATGATTCATACCGAAACAACCATGGTCACCAACAGCAAAACCCTTCAAGATGGCGCAAAATGTACGCAAAAGTCTACAAATTGGTAAAGACGGGTAAGGAAGCATTATGGGGGATCTTTGCCCAAATGCACCTAGGGAATCTCCTCCATAATGGCCGTGCACCCAGAGGTGCCACAAAGCTGCAAAACAAAATAGGGGCACTTGCTCGCGTTGCTAGGATACTGGTAGCACAAATGTTGCTAATACTCAGAAGGGAAATGGGGTAAATCCCAAAGGAAATGGTTGTTTTGAGTGTGGAGCACCAGGACATTTCAAGAGAGATTGTCCCTTAGATGAGAATAACAGATGGAGGAAACGGGAATGAACAAAGGATGGGTTTTTGCATCAGGGGAATGCCAGTGAAGAGGGGAAATGCAACGGGACAAACATGATGCAATGTCGACACGGGTACGTTCCCTTAAATAACCACTGTTGCATCTATTTTATTCGGAACTCGGGTGCGATTAGAAGTTTTTATCCACTGCACTTTAGTTCCTTGGATAAACATCGCCCCAACTTCATTAGAAAATTGTTATGATGTCGATTAGAATCTGATGGGTAATTAGTCGAGTTAGACACAATTATACGAGCGGTTACACCTTTAATTTTCTTAGGCCATCAAGTTCAACATAGATCTAATGCCGTCAAGAACTGGGTAGTTTCGGACGTCCATTATCGGTCTTTATGGAATGTTAAGTAGAAGTCATACGACTTGATCGTGTGCGATGAGAAACTCTGTTCAAATTCACTACGGCAAATGAACTTGGACTTTTTGTGGCAACGGAAGTAGCAACGGGATGAGATCAGGTTGACAGTATCTATGTCAAAAGCTCAAGAGTACATGGCCAAAGGATGCCAGGTCTTTTTAGCACAGATATCCGCCAAGAAAGAGAAGGACAAGTCGGAAAGAAAACAGATAAAGGACGTACCAATCGTCTGAGATTTTCCTGAAGTATTTCCCGAGGACTTGCCAGGTCTTCCTCCTGCTCGACCAGTGGAATTCCACAACTCTACCATTAATTCCTTAGCGTCACCCCTAAGCTCTAGCACCGTATCGCAATCTACCCTCCCCCCCCCTCCTCCCTGAAATGAAGTCAATATCCTGTATCAGATACGTATGTGTGTGTTAAGTATCTGTTTTGACAAATTTTTTTTTTTTGGTGGTTGAGATGCAGAAGTCCAAAATGTAGCATCTTGTTGTGTCGCAGTACAACTATTTCTTGGATGCCTCTCCCTCGCGCCCCATCTCCACCACCCCCCCCCCCCCCCCAACCATCAGGTATCTTATATCATAAGTAAGTATATTCCTGTCACTATTAACAGATAGGAGCAGGATCAGTCTCGGTCCAATACGATTCATAGTAGTATGTGCAATTGCGCGCGCCATTACATGAGATCGTGATCATCCGTTGCTTGTAAGCTTAACATCATACTTATAGATCACGTAAAGACTTGTGGCTAGTGAGTGTTATAGATAAAAATTATATCTCCTAAGTCTCCGTAAGGTAGTCACCGAACAGACGCATAAGATAAGTATAGTGTGGTCGAGACGATCCACACATTTAACCTCTTAGAAGTATGATCTTACCGTGTATTATACTTCACAAGTGAATAGAGCCTTGAGCCACTGTCCTTAGCCGTATCTATGAGGTACATGAATACCTCGCAGAGTGATCGTATTGTTAGTACAAAAAAAAACCCCCATGAGAGCCCCCCCCCCCCCCCCCCCCCCCCCCACCCCCCAACGGACCCATCCCTCCAAAAGACGGCATTGCGACCCCCCCTCCCCTCGGACATGGCTCCATTACCGAGTTTCCAGGTATGCTCATTCGTGACTGACAAACGTACACCACTAAGAGCGGTATTCACTAGGACCTCATGAACCCGGATGTGTTTGCCAAGCTCCTTCATTACTTGGAATAAGTCTTGTTTGTCCTATTGTCGCTCTTCAATCTACGCCCAATGTGTCACCAATACTTGCTACTGTTCGTATCGCCAAACGACGCGAAAGAGCCAGCCTCCCGACCAGACGCCAGCGAGTCTAAAATACAACCTTCTAAAACACATTTGGAATTGCTGAATAGGCAAGGAGAACCACGGCGCCGCCCCTAATGCAAAGTTTTCCAAATCATTGTGAATTTTGGATTCACCGAATGGTACATATCGCTCTCGGACACATGTCATTGATTCGTTAGAGGCATCTCATGTGGATCAGCCAAGATAGAATCTATCAAAGATTGAGGTATCTCCTAAGACACACCTACAGAAATCCGCTATTTTCTAGGTCTTGTGGTTAAAATCGACGTTCATTGAAGGATTTTCCGAAGATTGCTAAGTCAATGCGGAAACTCTCATATCAGAAAGGATCACGTTAGACTGGGGAGAAAAAGAAGAGAACGCTTTTGTTAGTAATAAGAGTAGAAGTTGTACAGTGCACCTAATCTATGGCTTTACCTGAGGGGAGCGAAGACTTTGTGATCTTACTTTGTGAAGCGTCACTCATGGGCCTTTAGGTGACTTGTAGTACTAATGCAGAGGAGTGAGAAAGAAGTGATTTACCCTTTATGCTTTCTCGACAACTAAAAGTTCACGAGAAGAACTACACCACTCGTGATTTAGAACTTTGGTCGGTAGTGTTTGCCTAAAGATATGGAGAGACACTATCTATATGGACTAGGATGCACAGTGTTCAACGACCATCAAAAGCTTACTACACATTCTCGACCAGAAGGAGTTAACATGAGATCAAGTCTGTTGGCTGGTGGAGTTACTGAGTGACTAACGATTGGATATTCGTTATCATCATGGAGAGCAACGTAGTCGGCCGATGCGTGATCCGTAAGCGATATCACGGATTTGAGCCATGCCGGGTTCGAGCCTTAGTTTATGACAATTGGTTTGGATCTCCCCAATCGAATATTAGAGCTCAGACTCGAAGCCTAGAAGAAACAGAGAATCTCGTGAATGAAGATGTAATGGCGGTATAATTCCGAGGGATATAACCAGGGAAAGCTTGGAACAGGCGTGCGAGATGGAACACTATGGTGGGGTTTTTTTTTTTAACAACAGCAGGAGTTGGATACTGATATGGGACTGAAGGTCGTAATTATGCACGAATCCCACAAGTCGAAATACTCTATCCCACCCGGGGTTCCGGAAAAGACTGTAACAAGATGTGAAGAAATTATATAGGTGGCCAAAACATGACGGCTAAATCGACACGTATGTTAGCAAATGCCATGACATGTGCAAGGGGTCAAGGATCCGAACATCATAGCCCATCGGGATTGCTAGGTACAACCTAGGAAATACCCGAGTGGGAAGTGGGGATAATACATGATGGATTTTATCACCAAACTTCCTAAGTCGTCACAAGGTTTTGACACCATCTGGGTGATTGTGGATCGACTTACAAAATCTGCTCACTTCTTGCCAATAAGGGAGAATGATCCATTGTACAAGTTGGCAAGGTTGTGCCTGAACAGGATAGTAGCAAGACACGGGATACTTGCTTCAATTATCTGTGATCATGATGGAAGTATCACCTTCAATTTCTGGAGTATCATTTCAAAAAGCTTTGGGTACAGATATTAGTATGAGCACTGCGTATCATCCAGAAACTGACGGCCAGAGTGAGAGAATCATTCAAACTCTCGAAGACATGCTACATGCTTGCGTGATCGATTTTGGCAAAGGTTGGGTTAAGCATTTGCCATTGGCCGAGTTTTCATACAACAACAGTTATCACGCTAGCATAAAGGCCGCCCTTATGAGGCACTGTATGGTCAAAAATGTCGATCACCAGTGTGCTGGGCCAAAGTTGGGGAAGCCCAACTGACTGGCCCGGAATTAATCCAAGAAACAACAGAAAAGATCGTCCTGATCAAGCAAAGGATGCAAGCTGCACAGGATCGACAAAAGAGCTACGCTGATCGGAAATGAAAGCCGATGGAGTTCGAGATTGGGGACAGAGTTATGCTCAAGGTCTCGTCGTAGAAAGGGGTAGTACGGTTCGGTAAGCGGGGTAAGCTGAACCCGAGATATGTCAGACCCTTCAAGGTGTTAGCAAAAGTTGGGAAAGTTGCGTACAGGCTGGAACTTCCTCAAGAGTTGAGCAGAGTTCACCATACCTTCCATGTGTCTAAATCTGATGAGAAGTGTTTCGCATGACGAACCATTAATCATGCGTTAGTAGGAATTCATTTGTTGACACGATAAGCTCCAGTTTGTGGAAGAACCCGCTGAAATCATGGAACGGGAGATCAAACGATTGAAGCGAAGCCAGATAACATTGGTTAAGGTTTGCTGGAACTCTAGGCGGGGCCCTGAGTTTACCTGGGAATGTGAAGATTGTTCAAACAAAAATTTACCCATAAACTCTTCAACAAACCAGGTTTCGTCATCCACTACAAGGTCTTAAGCTTTGAGGACAAAGCTCTTTTAACGGGTGGAGACTGTAACATTTCTCATTTTTGTGTCATTGTATGACTCTATTAATGATCACTATTTATTTTAGTCCGATACGCGTTTACTTTTAATATTTACTTTTAAGCTAAATCGTGTAGACTAAAAATAATCCATGAATGTAAACGGTCGATCTCAAATAAAAATGAGGTTTACATGCAACCATAGTAAGAAATAATTATTAAAAAGATAATTATGTACTTTACGTATTGTATATTTATTGGTCACGTAAAAGGGTTACGTTTCGCAATAAAATACATTTGGACACACCCCGGAAATACCTAGACTTACCTAGACTCAAACTAATACCCACTTTTACCACTTTAACCTAAAAAATAAATCAATTTTGTGTACATAAACCACAAGGGGGCCGGTTATACACCTAGGTACACATAAACCAACTAGAAATCTTCATTCTTGATCTTTAAGTAAGTGTATCATCCCTTGAGTAATATATTATGTGTACCTATTATGGTAGCCCTAAAGGGCTAATACACAATGGATAATGACTTGTTTGACTCCCTTGCCTTGTTTAGCCGTGGCAATACACACACACACTACACAAATGCATAAGATTTGCTAGCTAAGCCAAACCTTGTACAAATATTTAGTCATTAAGAGTGGTACTTGAGTGGTTTAGCATAAAACCATGTGTGGCTAACTAGAAAACCCCTAAACCACTAAGCTATGGTTCGACTTTTGCTTGGTTAGAACTAAGGAACCTAACTAGCTTCATTTGCCTATAAATATACATTCATATCTCACATTTGACACTCTTGTTAACTCACACACACCTTAAACTCTCTCTTCTCTTGTTCGGGATACAAACCGTAAGCAAACACCTCCCACTTCTTTTCATTCGAACCTATAAGCACTAAGGTTGTCACACAAGAGTTATACGAGCTAGGGATTTGTACACTATGCGTCCACTCCTCCATCTAAAAGCCATAGGACCTTTGTAAGTCACAACAACACTTTACGTTTCATAATATCATTTCCTTTTGAATTGTTAAACGTATGTCGCGATATATATAAAGTGTGCGTGCCTAATGTGGCGTAGGATTTCATTTGTGTGGGCGAGGACTCGTTAAAACACATGTACAATGATGGTGAGGGACAAACTAGTGACTTCAACATAAACGATAACCCTAGGCACGAAAATATAAGAAAACTACACGTAAACTTTTAAAGTAAACGTAACGACATGGCTAGGGAGGGAGTATATGAAACTCTCAAACGTTTGCATGTTATGGGTCGTGATTAGGAAATGCTAGGCACATTGTTTTGATGCTAGACGATTTGACGAAACCCCTGTGAGATCTTAATAAACCATTCGGACTCTTATTGAACTTCACGACCCATCTTTGTGAGCCCACAAGACCCATAAGCCACAAATAAGCTAGGACGGCTTATTTGTGAACTTAAGCCGCTTATAAGATTTATTATAATCCTAGATAAGCTAGTGGACTCTAAGGAATAAAGCCCAAACCGCTAGAACCCTTATCGGGCTTCTATCGAGCCAAACAAGGCCCAACGAGGGCTTATTTATAAGCCAAGGCTTATTAATAAGCCACTCGGGCTTAATCATGATCTTGAAGTGCTCAATTTCTTCACATAGGGCTTTCATTTTATTTAGAAACTCATTCGAACCCTTAATGGGCCTTCTAGCCTATTAACGGGCCCTAAATAAGCGAATAAGCTCACAATAAGCTTGGGCAGCTTATTGATGATCTTATGAGAGCTTAATGAGATTAATACACCTTAATATAGCAAACGAACCCAAATGGACCCAACCGAAAAGCCTAAAACCCTATTCGGGCCTTAAATGGGCCCAACGGCCCATTAGCTAGTGCTTATTAGCTTATTAGGATAAGCTGAAACGAAACAGACCCTAAAGCATTAAATAAGCCATGAAATAAGTAAGACAAACCTAAGGGACCCTTAAGGTTCTATTCGGTTTGAGTTATTAGGCCCGTAAGCCCAATAAGCTCGAAATAAGCTCCAATAAGCTCCCCGAGCTTATTCTAAGCTTATTCCATGACCATGCTGAGCATTTTTGGGAAAATTTGAACCTTATAAAAACTCATTTTGGAATCTTTAAACGCTAAACGGACCTTACGGGCCATTGAGGCATGTTTGTGTAGCCAAAATTAGCTCTGATGTCTTTTTCATAAGCCAAACCGAATATTGTAGCTTAAATAAGCTTAACGAATGCCTTGGTGCTTTTTAAAACTAAAACGGACCTTTAGAATACTTAATGGACCTTAATGGGCCCGATAAGGCCCATTAAGCCATAATAAGCTCGTTAGAGCTTATTTATAAGCTATGGCGGCTTATATGGTTTATTTGGACATAATTAAACATAATGCCACTTGTTGGCATTTAATTGGAATGAAAATGCAATTTTTACAAAGTCGGGGGACTAAAAGTGTAAATTTACAAGCTACAGGGTCAAAACTATAAATTGCTAAAGCTAACAAGCCCAGGGACTGTTTATGTCAGTTTTGGAAGCTTAGGGGCTGTTTCAAATTATAAAGGACCTAAAATGTAACTTTGTAAAGTCTAGGGACTAAAAGTGTAATTAATGAAACTTGGGGGTTTAAAATGTAAATAAAGTATATTTATAAACCCAGGGGCTGTTTTGTATTTATAAAAAACTCAAAGGTGGTTTATAAACAAAAGAAATTGCTGTGAACGCTTAACGAATCGGGCAAGTTAAATAAGTATCGTATAAAATAACAAGATTAAACCACGACTTAATAGATATAGATGTTTATTAATAAATGTTTGCACGTACACAAGATCGAGGGAAATCGTATACCTTTCCAAGAGCCATCAAACGAATATAACTACATTAAATATGTACACCACCACACAAGTGATAACAATATATATAAACTTGAAATAAAATTTAGTTTATACAATGAGTTGTTAGTTTAAATGTGTAGACTGAGACTTGACCGTATCTACTTAGGTACTTGACGGTGTGATTCATTGCTTAATTGGATATTTATTATCATTCATGATGAACTACCTGCTAAGGTGAGTCATTGCCCATCGTTTTACACATTATGTAACATGATTACATCCTTGGGGTGAGACATGCCTTTGTTTTACAAATTGGACGCTTTCAAGGGTACATTTTATACCTGATTTACGTGTTTGCCTGAGTTACCATAACCCATTATGTCCATGATCATGAACTGTTAATTGAATAGATGTGATTTGGAATTACATTGTGTGGGCGAGAATGTTATGGATAGATCTATTAGGGATTGACAATCCCCGTTTGGGTGACTAGCTATCACTGGGAACGAACGCATACCATGTCGAATTTGGGATGTTACTGGGTTAGCACATCATTCATGGACACCGGTTGGCAAATATATATTTGCATTCACATATGTCGAGCTTCAATGTCATGAGCTTAGGAAAACGTAATTACTTTTATGATGTTTGCATGTGTTGCTAAATCATACACTTGGAAATCTTACGGTCTTACCATTGATTTACATAAACCTATGAATTCACCAACTTTTTGTTGATGTTTTAAAGGCATGTTCTTTCAGGTCATAAGGCACGAGGTGCGATGATACATTGGTAGTCAATAATTGAAGATGTCAACCACTTAAGATTTGGGGTCTTATACATTTTTGGGGACAATTGTTTATAAAACCGAAATCTTTTTTTATATTGTTGAACAATTGAAGCATGGCTTATGTAAAAAAACAAGTATTTTGTTAATCCAATGTATCTCTTTCAAACGACACGTTTAGTAGTCGTTCTCATATCTTGTGCTATTGATCCAAAAATGTAACGCCCTCGGATATTCAACATTCCGCTGCGTGCCCAGATTTGAGGGTGTTACAAAATCAGCATTTAGTCAAAGTATTGTTTGATTCCGGAGCTTGATAGAAGACTTTATTTCCATATATCGCTTGCCTCCAAACTAAATATTCCGTCTATTACAATAGATACTTTTTATGATATCGAAATGGCTGACGAAAACTTAGTAAGCACAAACACTGTTTTTAAAGGCTGCACTTTAACTCTGCTAAATCAACCTTTCAAAATCGATCTCATGCCAATTAAGCTTGGTAGTTTCGACGTTGTCATCGGTATGGAATGGTTATCCAAGTATCATGCCAAAATTCTCTGTGACGAAAAAGTCGTTCATATTCCTATCAACGGTGAAACTCTAATCATTCGAGGTGATCGAAGTAAAACTCGACTAAATCTCATATCCTGTATAAAAAACGAAAGGTATATATCTCGAGGTTGTCAAGTTTTCATGATTCAAGTAATGGAGAAGAAATCAGACGAGAGAAGACTAGAAGATATCCCCGTAGTCAAAGAATTTCCAAATGTTTTTCTTGAAGATCTACCTGGTCTTCCTCCCGTTCGTCAAGTAGAATTCCAAATTGACTTAATCCCTGGAGCAACACCTGTAGCTCGAACACCTTATAGATTGGCTCCTTCAGAAATGCAGGAGTTATCTAACCAACTTCAAGAACTCACCGACCGAGGTTTCATTCGACCAAGTACATTGCCTTGGGGAGCTCCTGTCTTATTTGTTAAAAATAAGGACGGAACTTTCAGAATGTGTATCGATTACCGAGAATTGAACAAACTTACCATAAAGAATCGTTATCCATTACCAAGGATAGATGACTTATTCGATCAACTTCAAGGTTCAAGCATTTATTTAAAAATCGACTTAAGATCGGGTTATCATCAACTGAGAGTAAGGGAAGAAGATATTCCTAAGACTGCTTTCAGAACAAGATACGAACACTATGAATTTCAAGTCATGCCATTTGGTTTAACAAACGTACCAGCTGTATTCATGGATCTCATGAATCGTGTATGTA